>CM035177.1:4112079-4128498 GCA_020233015.1 Callinectes sapidus | reverse complement strand
ATATATATATATATATATATATATATATATATAGCATAGATAGACGGATAGATACATTTCAACACCAGGCCAATACTCCGTTTTGGCAACTATCACATTGGAAATCTAACCACCCAACACGAACCGATAATCAACATTGATTTGCAGCAGCATACCACGTAACACCACATCAGCTTTAGAATAAGTTTCAAGACACGTTTAGTTATTAAGTTTAGGATGAACGCACTGTTTTTTTTTCTTTTCCTTTCCGTTAGGTTCTTGTCCTCGCACAGGAAGCGGCTGGCCAATCACTTCAATATGATGTTCCTTCCCCTCCTGCTATATATATGCCTGCCCTTCACAATAACATTATTTAACATCATCCGTTCCCTTTTATCACACGCCCCCTGTGATTTGGTACGTATGAGTTGCCATTATGCAGCATATGGTGTTACGGTACAAGGATAATGTTGTGAAAGTTATGGTGTGTGGTATGATGTTTTGGTGAAAGTTACAATTGAGTGGCATTAGGAGTTGTGTTATGTTGCAAGCTTCTGTATCTGAAATACAAGTTTTTATATGATAACACTGTAGAATCACTGCGCAACGCGAAAAAGGGTAAATTGTGTTCAGGGAGAGCAGCTGAGTACAAAGCTAATGCCAGAAAGCACAGGATCCGTTTGGTGACTTTGAAAGCTGCAAGCAACACAACTTCGTGAGAGATAGCAGTAAAGGGAATAATTTCGTTAAAATCATGATGTAAAAAAAACAACACTATAGTGAACAATGGAACAAATTTACTACTGTCAAAGCGGAGTTGGGTAGAGGAATAAGGTAAATATATATATATATATATATATATATATATATATATATATATATATATATATATATATATATATATATATATATAGGCTAAAAAGGGAGCGCCGAACTGGATGAGGTGGGTGGGTTGTGGGAGTTGTGAGATGAGGAAACACTTGCTTTACTTCCTTTCTCTTTCTCTTTCTCTCTCTCAGGATAACAAGCTTGGGGACATTTGCTTCTCGCTCCGCTATGTGCCGACAGCGGGCAAGCTAACAGTTGTGATTCTGGAAGCCAAAAATCTCAAGAAGATGGACGTGGGTGGCCTGTCCGGTGAGTAAAGTGTATCATGTCGAGTTGTTTAGAATGAAGAGTAGGCGGACAAAAGAAAGAGAATGTGGGTAAGCAGGTAAATTAAACATAAATTGTTGAAGGAAGTAGAAAGGAAGAGAAGCTATAAGTGGAGAGGCAGGGCACCAATCAAGAATGATGAGGAACGGTAGAAATAAGAAATATACAGGTGGGGACTATGTACAAAAGACGATACTGGAGAAAGACGTATGATAATTGTTGAAAGGCCGAGGGAAAACTATTGTATAGGGCTCTATGTACAAGGTCAATTCTTGGAAAACTATGAATTATGGCAATTCAATGCATAATTTATGTGTTATTTTTAAGGAAACGAGCAGATAATTTTTTACCATGGTTTATTTTGTTTTCTCCTAGTTATGCACCCCTATAACATATCTAAAGCGAACGCACAAATTCATACAACACACACACACTCACTTGTCAACCTTCATTAATAATTATTGATGCAGCTGAGTTTGGATTTCAGCAACTCGTTGGATGACGCATATTTGTTAGTCGAGGGTTCAAACGTGTGTGAAATTCATTATATCTGTCAGTTTCCATGAATGCTTCTAAGCTTAGTGAAATGTCGACTTTCCAGATCCATATGTGAAGATCTGCCTCATCCAGAATGGCAAGCGGCTCAAGAAGAAAAAGACAAGTATCAAGAAGTGCACCCTGAACCCTTACTACAATGAGTCGTTCTCGTTTGAAATTCCCTTCGAGCAGATTCAGGTGAGTTTGTTCTTAGTCTCTCTTCCCATCAGTGCCCTCCCCATACCAGGCTCCGTCGGCGATGGGGGAGGGATACGGAAACGAGGGATGTGGCCTGAATCCTCGGGCTGCAGCCCCTAGACCGACGAAATTTGCTTGGTTCTTTCCCTACTTTTTTCCTCTTCCTCCGTTCTCCCTCCCTTCTTACCTTTTTCCCATGCGTGAGAGCCGTGCCAATGGGATGCGAATCTGGGTTCGTTGCAGTCGTGAATGGCCTCAGTAAGCAACCCTGCTCTTCTTTCGCCCTTACTTTTCATAAGGGCTCTAAGGGATGGACCTCCTTATCTCCATCCTCTAAACTAGATTGTCTATGCCCGATCATGTAAATTCTAACTCATCTTCTGTAGGGGCTCCAAGGTCTGCCACTCATCAACCTGACACTCATCTTCCCTGGAGCTGGCTTTAACTCTCACTCTTGACCCAACCTCGACTAATACTCTGCCTCTTCAACAGGCTTTGGAGAACAATTCCTTGCCCCCACTATATGCTCACGCCCAACACCTACACACAGCCTCGGTAACAGGGATGGAGTCAATTATGAATTGAGCTGGTATTGAATTAAATTAGATTGAAAAAAAATCATTAATAGATTTAGAATTTATATCAAAATAATTAGTATTCAACTGGAATTGATACCAGTTCATTGAGATGAATTGATATGAATTCATTGATATTACTAGAGATAACAAATTATATTATCAAATATTCAAATACCTTATAGTTTACCGCCAACTTGGCAAGTACCAACAGTATATACATAATACGACCCAATTACAAATATATTGTTATGTTTGACAATCTTATTCATGTAATCGTTTCATTACAGTAGGCCAGGTAAACCTAGATTATGTTTCAACTTTTTAATAGTACAAGATGTATAAGAATGTGTGTTTCGGTGCTAATGATTCTGTCTCTATAGTGATGATAATAAAAATATTGTAATATGTCAAAAAAAGGACGGGTATGAATAGTGTTAGTCTGCCTGAATGAGATAGTGTGTGTGTGTGTGTGTGTGTGTGTGTGTGTGTGTGTGTGTGTATTCACTGTCGCCTGCCGGTCACCCAGCCAGTCTTTTCTCTACGGAGCGAGTTCAGAGCTCATAGACCGATCTTCGGTTAGGGCTGAAACCACATCACACTACACTTCGGGACAGCGAGGCCACAACCCCTCGAGTTACATCTCGTACCCACTTGCTACTAGGTGAACAGGGGCTGGATTAGAATGCTCGCCGATTTGCTTCGCTGAATCCGGGTCCTCTCGTTTGTGAGCCGAGCGTGCTAACTACTACATTACGCGGTGTGTGTGTGTGTGTGTGTGTGTGTGTGTGTAAAGAATTTATAGTCTGTGTTTTGATAATATAGAACTAGGCTATTTAAGGTGTGTTTTGTTTCTTATAATTATTGTCGCTACAATAATTTTATATATATATATATATATATATATATATATATATATATATATATATATATATATATATATATATATATATATATATATATATCATGCCATGTTCATGAATGGCAGGTTTGAATCCTGCCAGTGTGCCCAAATTATGTTTTTTTTTTTTTTTTATGTAAGAGGGGAAAGCTAGCCAAAAGAAAGTGATAAATTTCTTGAAACCTCCCTTTTAGATAAAGTCAAGTCATAGGAACTAGAAATAGAGAAGCATATAGGGAGTTTCAGAGTTCACCAGAGAAAGGTATGAATGATTAAGAGTATTACTTAATTCTTGGATTAGAGAAATGGACCGAATAGGGGTGAGAGGAGGAAGAAAGCCTTGTGCAGGCTTGCTTAACTTGCCCTATCCTGTCGGCCAGTGTCGTTAATTAATGTGGTGAACACCACTGGAAGGTGGTCTATGATAAGTGGTTTACTCTGCCTCAAAGGAAATCTGTGACAGAAAAGCCGCCAAGATCAAATGTACAAAGGCATTTCAACATGCCTTCTAGTTCCAGTGAATGCAAAGAAGGAATACTTCATTGAAATATATATGAAGGACTTTCATATGGTATAACGGTCATATAATGAATGGGCTATTCATGAAATCGGCGGCCACCAGATGTCACTGGCAGGTAAGAGATAGCTGAGCCAAGCAAGATATTAACTATCGCGATTTTTCTTTACTTAACCAAGCAACTGTGTGGCATCGTATCATTATGTACAAGTGAAGTACAAGTGAAGTAATATAATAGCATTACACCGGAAATCGTTTACCGTGATGTATCTTGAAACCAGGGCCAGAATGTTTAACATCTGGCAATTCCATTTCACATTGTTCTTACGATTAGGAATAAGATTAAACTAATATTGTGTTGTTCACCCGTTTAGCATAATCAGTGTGCACTATTCAGCTAGAAAAGTACTCGTTTGGAGTGTATCAGTCTCTATTTTGACGAATATCAAGGTGAGGCAAATCTTGCCACTTAAGATTCAGGAGACTGTCCCTAATCCAAGACCAGCAGCAAGGTGTGTTTACAAGTTGACGTGTTTCAAGCTGGAGGGCGGGAGGACGTGGGAGGGCGCTGGGAACGCAGGACCACACGGGGTGTGGGAAGCGGGGATACTGAAGCATGAAGTGATCGATGATGGTCTGTGGGAATGACAGCAGACAGCGCCGTGATGAGATCCTCCTCGGATGAAATCAAAACAAATATGAGTCATATCTGCTCTCAGATGACTGACGGTCTCTGAACTCGGATATCCGCTGTTGAACTATTCAATATTATTAACATAAGATATCCGCCAAAAGAGAAGTTGACACTTAAAACCTATATATATTTATTTTCCATACTCTAATGTGAATTAAATATCTTGAGAGGCCTGGGAGTGCTGATCTTGCATTTTTAATTTTTATAAACGCCAAAAAAGTTGAGATGAGAGTGTCAGTTTGTCAACATTGGCTTCACATCTCAGGAAAATACATTAAGGAGAGAAATGTTTTCTCTTATGCTATATTTTTCTTGCGAAGCTTTTTCATTACCCAACTCGTGCATGAAGTTACTTTGACACTTAACTGCTTTTATTACCGTAGGTAAATCACGGTAAGGATGAAGTCATTTTTGGCTCGGTTATGGCTTAACTTGTAAATCCATCTGATGGCTGAGGTTTATAAATAGCCCATTGGAATTGAATTGGAATTGATAACTTTAAGAAATTAAATGAATTGCAATTGATAAGTTTAAGAATTTAATTGAATTAGAATTGGACATTTATTTTACTAAATGAATTCGAGATAAATTGAATTGCTTGATTCGCGATTTACATTAAATTGAAATTGAATTGAACTGATGAATATTGATTGACCCCAGCTCTGCACGCTACCGCTCTCCTCCTCCTTTACCACTCTTTCTTCAAATTCATCCTCCTCTACCACATATACTATTGTTATTTTATCCCGTATATACCTCCTATGTCTGAAAGAAAATCCACTGCTGTACAAAACACAACTACAGGTAAAAAAAAAAAAAGCTTCTCCACTCGAGCTGCACAATTTATTCTTGCACGAGTGGATCGATACTGTACCATACCATCTATAGTACGATATCATAACAAAACTTAGTTTTCAACGCTGTCTACAAATACAGGTGGGCATCACTACTCAGTGATGCTTACAAGAGGAACATGATGCCACAAGTGTAACATGCTATACATTCTCCCGTAGAGGGCGCAGAAAACGAGAGACCTGATGCTTGTGTTGCGACGATTTACTGGATGGTTGCGCCGTCAGTACGACGATGTCATAAGGTACTCGTAAATACAAGATACGTCTACACACTACGCTATTATTGACATACCGGTAACCGGAATAACCAATACGTAAAGGCCACATCCACACACGATTTGCGTGGCAGACCAAGCAACCCCCAAAATATGTATGGCGTAACTCCACCATTGATGTGCAGTGCGCAGTCACCAACCCGCACTACGTAACAGGTACAAAAGGGCTGTGTTCTGCACAGCAAGCCACAACTACAACACCACCATGGGAAGCAACATGAAGATATTTGAGGAGATACTTACCCTTATAACACCAGAAAACAGCCATGACACTGTATTGTTACAAGCTATTGTAAGTTATGTTAATGTCTCGATCATGATGGTGACAGTGAAGGCCATTGCATCAAGGCATCGCCGTAGGAAACCGAGAAGGCCAAGAAGGATTTGGTCACGACTGTATCCGCAAAGAAAAGTCGAGCTGGGGCACTATCACAATCTCAAGGAGGAACCGGAGCCACGTATGTACGTGGCTATTCTCGTGTCAACTGACAATATACGTGGCTCCGCTTCCTCAAGGAGGAACCGACCTATACAAGAACTTCAACAGACCTGGTAAGGAACTATTCAACCAGGTAGTGGAAAGAGTAAGACTCCATATTGAGAAGCAACGCACATTCTGGATATTCTTGGAAGAATGTAGTGGAGAGGCTAAAGAAGTGTGGTAGTGATGCTGCAGGTGGGGTGGAGTGGAAGAAACTGTGACGGTGCAAGGATGGGCTTAATGCCTATTGACGGTACAAGGGTCATTAAGGCAGACATATCAGCTTAAGGCTAGTCCTTTGTTGGGGTTGAAGAGAACGAACCACCAATCTCTCCAAGTAATTGCCGGCTGCAAACTAACGCCATTACGATCACGACTTACCCCTTCCCAATACGGCACAAGCCTCACGCGATGCCTATATACCCACCGTGCGTGGAGTTGTCACGTACCCGACACATCGTGTGGCCAAGCCACGCACTGCTTGGCAGGAATGCAGGAGCAAAGTGGGGGTCACGCAACAGTCACGTAAGCCTCGTGTAAGCATCACACTGATGCAACGTTGTGTGTGTGGAGCCACGTATATTGTCAGTTGGCATGAGAAGCCGCGATATTTTTGAACGTGCATGAAAATATTACGGACCCTCATGCATGCCCAGGCTCTCCCTGGCGTTCCCCCGATGTTCCCAGCTATGTCCACGTAAGTTATCACGCACTACGTTACATTTACGTTGCACTTATGTAATAGGTTACCAACTAGTAATTTCGCTTCAAACGTGGCCTGATATCTGCCTATATTTCCCAGACAGCCTCCAAAACTTTTCCCCGTACACACCTGGCACCTACACCCCCTCCTTCCACCTTCCTTACTTCCTCTGAAGTTCATCCCATACCTACCGACTTTCCCCGACTCCGCTCCAGCCTTCCAGTCTCAACCTAGGTCTCTTTCTCCTCTTTCACCTCTCTTCTTACCCTCCCTCTCCCATGCACCCTCTGTGCATTGTTCTTCTACGTTGCCTTCCCCTTCTGCTCCTTCTAGCGTTAAGTCACTGCTCGACTATCCTCTTCTTCCGAGATATTCTCATGATGCTCACCTCTCTCAAACAACACAACCATTCCCTCCTCACCCTATCCCACTCACTCCTGATTATACATGCCCCTCTATTTCCCCAAGTGCAATAGCCCCAGATCCTGAACCTTCCCTTATCCCTGAAGTTCACACAGATACACCATCACATAATACCTTAATCCCAAGTCTTGCCCCTCAACTAATTATGCCTATTCTTCCCTTTTCACAGATAAGTCCTACGCCATCTCATTCCATCCAATGTTCCCAAAACTTTTTGCTTCCAAGAAGCTTTCTTAATTATCCTGTTCATTTCTATCTATTTCTCAATACCGATTGCTCTCCTCCCAACACTCTATTTCCTCTTCTGTAATTTTTGCTCACTATTCTATTCCTTGAACACTTCTCCTTGCTACATCATACTATCCTACACAATCCCCTGTGTCTTCCCTCACCGCTGGATATCTCTTGTTTCCATCTATCCTTCTCTTCAGACTCCACAGATTTTTATACCCTTCACTGCTTTCTCTCCTAACTTTCTCCACCTATTTAGGGGTTGGAGACACACTGTGGGGAGACTCTGTCGTCAACTCTTGTGGCCACTCACTTGAACTTTTCCTTGACGACTATGTGGACTTAACCATTCTCAACACTGGTAAACCAAATAATTTTGACCTTCAAACTCAGTCTCTCTCCTGCCTCGACCTTGCCCTCTGCTCTCATGAACTCTTACTTTACCTCTATTGGTCAGTTCTTGATCACAATTCTTGCAGCGACCATATCCCAATAGTTTTTTTCCCTTACTTCCTATTCGTCACTCCCAACCCCCCTTCCCTCAGTGGAGCTACCATATATATAGAGCTGACTGGTGTACCTTTACCTCTCTCTCTCTCTCTCTGCACTTCTTATACCCACTCGAAATTCTTTTCGTTTTTCATCCTTAGCGCTGCCTTTGTCTCCTTCGCGAAGAGCACTCGACCCTTTTTTTAAATGTGTTCCGTAGTGGAACCTTGACTGGACTATTTTAATTTAAAACTGATAGCCTGGATCAGTCATAGATGCCAATGAGACAGCCTAGGTCAGCTCCCAGCCTTCATTAATTTTACATGATCTGCAGCTTAAGTTTGACGTATTATAAAATCCGCTCAGTTAAGTCTCTAAAATTACATCTTCCACTCCTCTAACCAGTCTGGTGTGGTACATACTAAGTTATCAGGTAAACATCCACCCTCTTTTGCTCCAGGTTTATCCTTGCTCCATTGCTGTACCTTTTCATGTTGCTCCTGAGCTGGGCTCGTTATTCAGCCGCGCCAGTAATGGCTCACATTTTTTTCCCCAACATAATGAGACAATTGGGTGCAGTCTTTTGGGGACAACCATTTGGGCCTTGCTGTTTGAGCGCCATGTGATATTTTGTGCTCGGCCGTTTTGGCGCCATGGGACATCTTACGGAAAATATTTTTCAAAATTCAAGTATCAATGTAGCAAGAAGTAAGATAGAAACTAGATCTGCGAAATTAAAAGAGGAGTTTTTAAAAGTTTTAAAATGAATTACTAAAACTGACATTTAAGAATAACGTTAAAGCTGTAAATTAAAAGCATGGCATTAGAAAGTTCGAAAATCAACTTTGTCAGAAATAATAATAATAAAAAAAAATATTAAAAAATAGTAATAATAATAATTTTAGGCCACTGAAAAGTAGTCACTTTCGTAGTATACATATATCAATAATAAATTAGTCACATGTACAGTTAACGCTACACGTAATACCGAACAAAAATAAACATCAAATCAGGAGGGCGCATCACATATCGTGCTGAATGTTTTTCTTAGCCCAACATCGGGATGTCTACATATTGTGAGTGGACCTACTGGACCTTTGTATAAGCAAAACATAATCTTAGTATTCTATAAGTTCATGCTTACTTCCCAATATCCTTGCATATATTTTCCTTAGTTTTTCTCTCAGTGGTGGCAAAGTTAGTCTCTCGTAGCTTCTCTTGTAGATGTCTCTGGTCACATGGTTGTTATAATTCTGTTATAGTGTCTAACGAGGCGATTGCTGTCAACTCCATCAATTTGGTAGTACCCTTTTTTTTTTCTTTTTTTTTCTTTTTTTTACAAAACTGATTGTCATAGGTCCAGATAGTGAAAATATTTTCACTTATAATGGAAGCTCCTGTTTACCTATCTTTACATACTTGATCTAGGTAATATCTCAATTATGTCAACTAACGATTTGAAATTTTTTTGGGGGGATATGGTGCATCGAACAAAGAACAACAACAAAACAAAAAAAAACCTGCCCATCCAAGATACTGGTATCAATCAGATTTATATGAATACATATTTATTAAGTCACACAGGATTCCGGTAGATAATATTATCAAATGTAGATGCTTAATGTAACATAGTACATGAGCATACTTATATTTACATAAAATGTTTCAACATAAAAGAGTATTTATTCACCGTAATATATCACAAAAATGTGCAATAACTGAAGCTACAATAGTGACATCTGTCGACTGAACTTCCAGAGCTCCCCATTTCCAGATAGTGGGATGTTGCGTGCCAAGTTCAGTCGACAGTGGGGTGCGTCAGCATTATTTTTTGTCCCTATTTAATGTTCTCTGATAAAGGTTCCAAATCTCAAGGCGAAATAAAGGTACTTATCTTTCATTTCCTCGTCAGCTCAGATGCCCAACATACATATGTATCTTCAAACCAGTTTAGTAGATCATGAAGTTCTTGAAGTAGTTCGGTCACGAGAGCATCCACATATTCACTGGCATTTACAAAAAGTTACAAAAAAAAAAAAAAAAAAAAAGAGAGCTTTTAAAGCGAAATATGGATCAGAGTTATACAAATTAATAAACAGCAATCTAGCTATATGTATTTTACATATTTTGAGTTAAATGGAAAAAAAACTTCCTTTTACTTGAGCGTCAGACTGTGTGCAGGTTTTTAAAAAACAAAGATGATTGATCTGGGTTCAACTTGGGTTCTCTATCTTCCAATAACGCAAATATTTTCACGTATGTGATGCATTGCTTGTTAAGTGTAAATCGCAGGGCTAACTCCTCTGTGTGTTTTATTCACCATGGTCGCCTGCTGGTCACCCAGCCAGCCTTTCCCTACGGAGCGAGCTCAGAGCTCATAGACCGATCTTCCGGTAGGGCTGAGACCACATCACACACTACACACCGCAGCGAGGCCACAACCCTTCGAGTTACGTCCCGTACCTACTTGCTGCTAGGTGAACAGGGGTTAGATACACATTAAGAGGCTTGCCCGTTTGCCTCGACACGCCCTGGACTCGAACCCGAGCCCTCTCGGTTGTGAGCCGAGCTTGCTAACCACTACATTATGTATGTTTGTGTGTGTGTGTGTGTGTGTGTGTTTGTTTGTTTACTATAATTATATAAATTTAAGAAAAGAGGCTGGGAGCAATAATGAACGCACCATCTGCAAACCAAATATCAGATGTTGCTAAATGCCGTAGCCAACTCTGTCTTCCAAAAATTAATATAACTTATATATTGCAAGTTTGATCCACTAGACGTGTCGATAGACAGTTTTACAAATAAAGGAAAGTTATAGATGCCAATCAGGTTTGCACTGAAATGTACGTCCGCCAAATCGACTAGCGTCAAAACGGCAGAGCCAAACTAATCAAAGCCCAAAAGGTTGCGCCCAACCGTATCTCATCCTACTCCACAGTTTGCTGCCCTCAAAGTAGCCAGGTAATGCAATCCCATCAGCTTCTTACTTTCTTACGCTGCACCGTACGAAATTCCTTTCTCTCCCTCCGAACTGACGTCAGCCTCAACACCTCTGCCACAACACCTGTGAAGACCCTGATGATGTCCACTAGCAAATGCTCTGTAACTTCACCCCTGTCTCCCTGACCTTTTTATTTGTCTTTTTTAACCATGTCTGGATGACTGCGAACTTCTTTGGCATGATACCCTGATCCTCCCATCTTTTCAAACCCAATGAAATTTAGATTTCAACACCAACATTATAGATCCACTGCCCTTGAATGCAAGATCATCTTCATACTCATGTGATACCTTGAATCAAATGGCCTTCTTTCTCCTTCCAGTTCGGTGACCGACGTGCCCGCAGCACAACAAAAACCCTCGTTCGCTTACACACACATATGATTTCAATCTTTACCTGCAAAGAATTTGTTTTGACAATCTTCTTTGATTTACAAA
Source organism: Callinectes sapidus (assembly GCA_020233015.1). Taxonomy (NCBI): domain Eukaryota; kingdom Metazoa; phylum Arthropoda; class Malacostraca; order Decapoda; family Portunidae; genus Callinectes; species Callinectes sapidus. Next base: position 4,117,045 of record CM035177.1, on the reverse strand, counting down.
AAAAATTATGACACCACTTGGAGATACCACATCCTTTATCGGTATCTCGGGCAACATGTGGTTTTCTTCCAATGATTTTAATGATTTCTAAAGGGTCGTTCCTTCCGTGTTAAAATTGTCTTCCAATTCTTCCTCCTTTTGTCAGCACGAAGGAATTCCCAAAGGTTGTCTTGTCTTTCAATTCTTCCCCCTTTTGTCAGCACGAAGGAATTCCCAAAGGTAGTGTCCTAAGTACAACCCTTTTCGTCCTAGCCATAAATGGGATTGTTTCCTCATTCCCATCTAGTGTCACATCCTCCCTCTACGTTGATGACTGCCATATATACCTCAGGCCCTTCTTTTCCTCATCTTCATCACTTTCTCCTGTTATTTAAATGGTGCCACTTCCTGGGCCACTGACCGTGGCTTTCGTCTCTCTCTTACCAAATTTTACTTTATCTTACTCTCTCGCTCCCGAGCCACTTCTCTTACCCATCTTCTTTATATCGTACTTGCGGTAAATTTCTTGGTCTCACCTTTGACTCGATCCCTTCTCACTTGAAAACAATATATTCTCTCCACTGAAGAACCTGCTCTTCGACGTCTCCGTCTTCTACAACTACTGTTCTCCTTACTTTATTGATAGTGGTGTTTCTCAGGGTTCTGTAAGGTCACCCACTTTTTCCTGTTATTCATGAATGGTTTCCTAAACTGAACTTCTTGCCCTATCTATTCCTACGTTGATGATACCACCCTGCAGGGACGCCACAGAACATCGACATCTGATCTCTCTCTAAGATTTCTGATTTGGGCATAGAAATCTTGGTAGTTTTCAATGCCTCAAAAACTCAATCAACTCCACAAAACCTTCCAGACAACTATGCCCTCTTCTTCAATGACACTAACTGTTTCCCTCTTCTACACTGACCATCCTTGGTCTACCCTGTACTTATGATCTATCCTGGAAACTTCTATCTCTGTACAAGATCCTTATCCTCTATGTATGTATGAAGTACTCTTCGCTTGTAATGGAGCTTCCACTTAAACATTTCTATTAAATAGGGTAGAATCTAAAGCTTTTCGTCTTATCAATTCCTCTCTTCTAAATGACTGTCTTCAACCTCTTTCTCACTGCCGTAATGTTGTATCTTTTGTTATCTTTTATCGTTATTTTCATGCTAACTGTTCTTCTGATCTTGCCAGCTGCATGCCTCACCTTTTCCCATGTGCTCGCTTTCTCTCACACCTAATCTGTCCACTCTCTAATGGAGGGATTCCTAACCTTTTTGTCCCTTTGCTCCCCTTGGACATTTTTATGAATTAATGTATACCATTAAAATGAAGGTGAAAAATGATGAAATTTTTAAGCCCTGCCCAGGTGAAGATTGCAGCCTCGGGAAGTCTCATGATAGTGCAAAATCAATGGCATTCACCGTGCTCTAGATATAACGTTACTGAAACATTTGCTAACTAGGATGAAGAAACGAAACAATAAAAAAAAAAAAAACAATATTGTGCAATGTAAATGCACATTACATTAGAAATAGTACAACAGTGTTTATTCAATCTGTAGAACAGCACCTTTCCTCTTCTAAACCTTTTTTTCCTCAATGAAAACTAAACCTTCGTTTCTTCAATGAAACACAGGTGTCTGAGGCAACTGACAGTAACCCCTTTTCTGTTCCTTCCTCCTTTTTCTATCCCCATTTTCGCTTCAAACCTGGATGTTGCGTCTATGTCTGCAACGACTTAACTTGCTCTCGTGCCCACGCTCTTGAATCTTCTGAGTTTTCAACCAACTGACTTCGACTTCAGAGTCACTCTCTAACTAATCTTTTCTGTGTTGTATATCTCCCGCTTAACTGCTCTGACAATAGAAAATTCTTTGACTACCTAACTTCTAAAATGGAGCACATTCTGACTTTCTTTCCTTTTGCGGAGATCTCCATTCTTGTAGATTTCTATGTTCACCCCCAGATTTAGCTTTCCTCTCCCCTCACTGACCATCCTGGTGAACTTGCCTTTAACTTTGCTATCCTTCATGACCTAGAGCAACTGATACAACACCGTACTCGTATTCCTGACCGTCTTGGAGATATGCCCAACATTATTGACCTTTTTCTAGTCTCTTATCCTTCTGCTTATGCTTTCACCCTTTCTTCTCCGTTGGGTTCCTATGATCACAATCTCATATCTGTATATTATCCTATCTCTGCAATTCCTCCTCAGGATCCTCCAAAGCGGAGGTGCCTTAGGCGTTTTGTCTCTGCTAGTTGGGGAGACCTGAAGAGGTATTATGCTGATTTTCCTTGGAATGATTACTGCCTCCGTGTCAGGGACCCATCTCTGTGTGCTGAACGCATAGCAGAGATGATAGTGTCTGGCATAGAGGCGTACATTCCTAATTCTTTCTTTCGACCTAAACCTGGTTTAACACAGCCTGCTCTCGTTCTATCCATGATGGAGAGGTGGCTCACAAAAATTACTTGAGCTTTCCATCACCTGAGTCTCATGTGCTTTATATTTCTGTCCGGAATCATGCTAAGTCTGTTCTTCAACTAGCCCAAAACTCCTTCATTCACAGAAAGGGTCAAAATCTTTCCATACCTAACTCCCCTCGAGAATTCTGGCATCTAGCCAAAACATCTCCAACAACTTTATTTCTTCATATTTCCTTCCTTTAGTTCAACCTAATGGCACCAATGCCATCTCATCTATCTCTAAAGCTGAACTCTTCGCTCAAACCTTTGCTAAAAACTCTACCTTGGATAATTCTGGGGTTCTTCATCCCTCTCCTACCCCCTCTGACTACTTCATGCTACAAATTAAAATCCTTCGTAATGATGTTTTCCATACCCGCGCTGGCCTAAACCCTCGGAAGGCTTATAGACCTGATGGGGTCCCACCTCCGAAACTGTGCCTCCGTGCTTGCACCTTGCCTAGTCAAACTCTTTCAACTCTGTCTATCTCCATCTACCATTCCTTCTTACTGGAAGTTTGCTTACGTTCAGTCTGTTTCTAATCCTACAAACTACTGCCCTATTGCTTTAATCACCTGTTCATCTTAAGTTTTGAATCTATTCTCAACAAGATTCTTAAACATATATCACTTCACAAACTTTTGCTGTAGCTCTAGACATATCAAAAGGTTTTGATAAAGCCTGGCACAAAGCTTTAATTTCCAAACTACCCTCCGACGGCTTCTATCCTTCTCTCTGAAACTTCATCTCAAGTTTCCTTTCTGAAAGTTCTATCGCTGCTGTGGTAGACGGTCACTGTTCTTCCCCTAAATCTATTAACAGTGGTGTTCCTCAGGGTTCTGTCCTATCACCCACTCAGTTCCAGTTATTCATCAATGACCTTCTAAACCAAACTTCTTGCCCTATCCACTCCTATGTAGATGATACCACCTTGCACTTTTCTACTTCTTTCCATAGACGACCAACCCCTCAGAAAGTATGCAGCTCATGCAGGGAAGCCTCAGAACACCTAACTTCTGATCTCTCTCTAAAAATTTTTGATTGGGGCAAAGCAAACAGTGTTGTTCAATGCCTTAAAAACTCAATTCCTCCAACTATCAACTCAACACAAGCTTCCAAATAACTATCCGCTCTTCTTCAATGACACTCAACTGTTCCCATCTTCTACACTGAACATTCTCGGTCTATCCTTTACTTAAAATCTAAAATGGAAACTTCAAATCTCTTTTCTAGCTAAAACAGCTTCTATGAGGTTAGATGTTCTGAGCCGTCTCCGCCAATTTTTCTCACCTCCCCAACTGCTAAATCCATACAGGGGCCTTATCCGTCCATGTATGGAGTATGCTTCACATGTTTGGGGAGGGTCCACGCATACAACTCTACTGAACAGGGGCTTTTCGTCTTATCAACTCCTCTCCTGTTACTGACTGTCTTCATCCTCTTTCTCATCGCCGCAATGTTGCCTCTCTTGCTCTCTTTTACCGCTATTTTCATGCTAACAGCTCTTCTGATCTTGCTAACTGCATGCCTCCTCTGCTCCCTCGGCCTCGCTGCACAAGATTTGCCTCTTCCGCTCACCTCTTTTCTGTCCACCTCTCTAATGCAAGAGTTAACCAGTATTCTCAGTCTCTCATCCCTTTCTCTGGTAAATTCCGGAACTTTCTCCTTACTACTGTATTTTCATCTGTCTATGATTTGAACTCTTACAAGAGGAAGGTATCAAGACACTTACTTATCTCATTCTTTTGGCTACTGAATTGGAACTTTCCCGGTGACCGGCACTTCTGTTTTTGTTGCCTTTTATATATATATATATATATATATATATATATATATATATATATATATATATATATATATATATATAATTCTCTCAGACTCAATATTCCCACATCAAAGTATAAATGTACCCCTTGCGGTACATTTACCTCAGGTTGGGAACCCCTGGTCGAATGCAAGAGTCAACCAGTGCTCTCAATAATTCATACCTTTCTTTTGTAAACTCTGGAATTCCCTACCTATTTGTGTTTTGCTAACTTCTTATGCATCACTTGATTTATTTAAGAGGGAGGTTTTAAAACATTTATCCCTCTTTTAGGCTGACTCTCTTGGAATTGCAAGGGGACTGGCAACAAAGTGGGCCTTTTTTCATTTTATGTTACTCTTGGCCTGCTTTCCCTTTTTGCATATAAAATCGACTTTTTTTAAGTGTGACTTTTCTGATCTTTCAAACTACCACAACATTGCATTAATCTCTTAGAATTATAAAGCTTTTGAATCTATCCTCAAAATGAAGATTCTTAAACATCTATCACTTCACAGTCTTCCATCTGATCGACAGTATGATTTCCGTCGAGTCCGCTCTACAGGTGATCCTCTGGCTGGCCTTAGTCGCATTCGACGTATAGTGATGTCATGGTTCCTCTTTTATTGTTGCCTTCTTAGGGAGAGAGAGAGAGAGAGAGAGAGAGAGAGAGAGAGAGAGAGAGAGAGAGAGAGAGAGAGAG
>CM035177.1:4087298-4111979 GCA_020233015.1 Callinectes sapidus | reverse complement strand
GCAGTCATCAACGTAGAGGGAGGATGTGACACTAGATGGGAATGAGGAAACAATCCCATTTATGGCTAGGACGAAAAGGGTTGTACTTAGGACACTACCTTTGGGAATTCCTTCGTGCTGACAAAAGGGGGAAGAATTGAAAGACAAGACAACCTTTGGGAATTCCTTCGTGCTGACAAAAGGAGGAAGAATTGGAAGACAATTTTAACACGGAAGGAACGACCCTTTAGAAATCATTAAAATCATTGGAAGAAAACCACATGTTGCCCGAGATACCGATAAAGGATGTGGTATCTCCAAGTGGTGTCATAATTTTTTTTGTAAATCAAAGAAGATTGTCAAAACAAATTCTTTGCAGGTAAAGATTGAAATCATATGTGTGTGTAAGCGAACGAGGGTTTTTGTTGTGCTGCGGGCACGTCGGTCACCGAACTGGAAGGAGAAAGAAGGCCATTTGATTCAAGGTATCACATGAGTATGAAGATGATCTTGCATTCAAGGGCAGTGGATCTATAATGTTGGTGTTGAAATCTAAATTTCATTGGGTTTGAAAAGATGGGAGGATCAGGGTATCATGCCAAAGAAGTTCGCAGTCATCCAGACATGGTTAAAAAAGACAAATAAAAAGGTCAGGGAGACAGGGGTGAAGTTACAGAGCATTTGCTAGTGGACATCATCAGGGTCTTCACAGGTGTTGTGGCAGAGGTGTTGAGGCTGACGTCAGTTCGGAGGGAGAGAAAGGAATTTCGTACGGTGCAGCGTAAGAAAGTAAGAAGCTGATGGGATTGCATTACCTGGCTACTTTGAGGGCAGCAAACTGTGGAGTAGGATGAGATACGGTTGGGCGCAACCTTTTGGGCTTTGATTAGTTTGGCTCTGCCGTTTTGACGCTAGTCGATTTGGCGGACGTACATTTCAGTGCAAACCTGATTGGCATCTATAACTTTCCTTTATTTGTAAAACTGTCTATCGACACGTCTAGTGGATCAAACTTGCAATATATAAGTTATATTAATTTTTGGAAGACAGAGTTGGCTACGGCATTTAGCAACATCTGATATTTGGTTTGCAGATGGTGCGTTCATTATTGCTCCCAGCCTCTTTTCTTAAATTTATATAATTATAGTAAACAAACAAACACACACACACACACACACACACAAACATACATAATGTAGTGGTTAGCAAGCTCGGCTCACAACCGAGAGGGCTCGGGTTCGAGTCCAGGGCGTGTCGAGGCAAACGGGCAAGCCTCTTAATGTGTATCTAACCCCTGTTCACCTAGCAGCAAGTAGGTACGGGACGTAACTCGAAGGGTTGTGGCCTCGCTGCGGTGTGTAGTGTGTGATGTGGTCTCAGCCCTACCGGAAGATCGGTCTATGAGCTCTGAGCTCGCTCCGTAGGGAAAGGCTGGCTGGGTGACCAGCAGGCGACCATGGTGAATAAAACACACAGAGGAGTTAGCCCTGCGATTTACACTTAACAAGCAATGCATCACATACGTGAAAATATTTGCGTTATTGGAAGATAGAGAACCCAAGTTGAACCCAGATCAATCATCTTTGTTTTTTAAAAACCTGCACACAGTCTGACGCTCAAGTAAAAGGAAGTTTTTTTTCCATTTAACTCAAAATATGTAAAATACATATAGCTAGATTGCTGTTTATTAATTTGTATAACTCTGATCCATATTTCGCTTTAAAAGCTCTCTTTTTTTTTTTTTTTTTTTTTTGTAACTTTTTGTAAATGCCAGTGAATATGTGGATGCTCTCGTGACCGAACTACTTCAAGAACTTCATGATCTACTAAACTGGTTTGAAGATACATATGTATGTTGGGCATCTGAGCTGACGAGGAAATGAAAGATAAGTACCTTTATTTCGCCTTGAGATTTGGAACCTTTATCAGAGAACATTAAATAGGGACAAAAAATAATGCTGACGCACCCCACTGTCGACTGAACTTCCAGAGCTCCCCATTTCCAGATAGTGGGATGTTGCGTGCCAAGTTCAGTCGACAGTGGGGTGCGTCAGCATTATTTTTTGTCCCTATTTAATGTTCTCTGATAAAGGTTCCAAATCTCAAGGCGAAATAAAGGTACTTATCTTTCATTTCCTCGTCAGCTCAGATGCCCAACATACATATGTATCTTCAAACCAGTTTAGTAGATCATGAAGTTCTTGAAGTAGTTCGGTCACGAGAGCATCCACATATTCACTGGCATTTACAAAAAGTTACAAAAAAAAAAAAAAAAAAAAAGAGAGCTTTTAAAGCGAAATATGGATCAGAGTTATACAAATTAATAAACAGCAATCTAGCTATATGTATTTTACATATTTTGAGTTAAATGGAAAAAAAACTTCCTTTTACTTGAGCGTCAGACTGTGTGCAGGTTTTTAAAAAACAAAGATGATTGATCTGGGTTCAACTTGGGTTCTCTATCTTCCAATAACGCAAATATTTTCACGTATGTGATGCATTGCTTGTTAAGTGTAAATCGCAGGGCTAACTCCTCTGTGTGTTTTATTCACCATGGTCGCCTGCTGGTCACCCAGCCAGCCTTTCCCTACGGAGCGAGCTCAGAGCTCATAGACCGATCTTCCGGTAGGGCTGAGACCACATCACACACTACACACCGCAGCGAGGCCACAACCCTTCGAGTTACGTCCCGTACCTACTTGCTGCTAGGTGAACAGGGGTTAGATACACATTAAGAGGCTTGCCCGTTTGCCTCGACACGCCCTGGACTCGAACCCGAGCCCTCTCGGTTGTGAGCCGAGCTTGCTAACCACTACATTATGTATGTTTGTGTGTGTGTGTGTGTGTGTGTGTTTGTTTGTTTACTATAATTATATAAATTTAAGAAAAGAGGCTGGGAGCAATAATGAACGCACCATCTGCAAACCAAATATCAGATGTTGCTAAATGCCGTAGCCAACTCTGTCTTCCAAAAATTAATATAACTTATATATTGCAAGTTTGATCCACTAGACGTGTCGATAGACAGTTTTACAAATAAAGGAAAGTTATAGATGCCAATCAGGTTTGCACTGAAATGTACGTCCGCCAAATCGACTAGCGTCAAAACGGCAGAGCCAAACTAATCAAAGCCCAAAAGGTTGCGCCCAACCGTATCTCATCCTACTCCACAGTTTGCTGCCCTCAAAGTAGCCAGGTAATGCAATCCCATCAGCTTCTTACTTTCTTACGCTGCACCGTACGAAATTCCTTTCTCTCCCTCCGAACTGACGTCAGCCTCAACACCTCTGCCACAACACCTGTGAAGACCCTGATGATGTCCACTAGCAAATGCTCTGTAACTTCACCCCTGTCTCCCTGACCTTTTTATTTGTCTTTTTTAACCATGTCTGGATGACTGCGAACTTCTTTGGCATGATACCCTGATCCTCCCATCTTTTCAAACCCAATGAAATTTAGATTTCAACACCAACATTATAGATCCACTGCCCTTGAATGCAAGATCATCTTCATACTCATGTGATACCTTGAATCAAATGGCCTTCTTTCTCCTTCCAGTTCGGTGACCGACGTGCCCGCAGCACAACAAAAACCCTCGTTCGCTTACACACACATATGATTTCAATCTTTACCTGCAAAGAATTTGTTTTGACAATCTTCTTTGATTTACAAAAAAAATTATGACACCACTTGGAGATACCACATCCTTTATCGGTATCTCGGGCAACATGTGGTTTTCTTCCAATGATTTTAATGATTTCTAAAGGGTCGTTCCTTCCGTGTTAAAATTGTCTTCCAATTCTTCCTCCTTTTGTCAGCACGAAGGAATTCCCAAAGGTTGTCTTGTCTTTCAATTCTTCCCCCTTTTGTCAGCACGAAGGAATTCCCAAAGGTAGTGTCCTAAGTACAACCCTTTTCGTCCTAGCCATAAATGGGATTGTTTCCTCATTCCCATCTAGTGTCACATCCTCCCTCTACGTTGATGACTGCCATATATACCTCAGGCCCTTCTTTTCCTCATCTTCATCACTTTCTCCTGTTATTTAAATGGTGCCACTTCCTGGGCCACTGACCGTGGCTTTCGTCTCTCTCTTACCAAATTTTACTTTATCTTACTCTCTCGCTCCCGAGCCACTTCTCTTACCCATCTTCTTTATATCGTACTTGCGGTAAATTTCTTGGTCTCACCTTTGACTCGATCCCTTCTCACTTGAAAACAATATATTCTCTCCACTGAAGAACCTGCTCTTCGACGTCTCCGTCTTCTACAACTACTGTTCTCCTTACTTTATTGATAGTGGTGTTTCTCAGGGTTCTGTAAGGTCACCCACTTTTTCCTGTTATTCATGAATGGTTTCCTAAACTGAACTTCTTGCCCTATCTATTCCTACGTTGATGATACCACCCTGCAGGGACGCCACAGAACATCGACATCTGATCTCTCTCTAAGATTTCTGATTTGGGCATAGAAATCTTGGTAGTTTTCAATGCCTCAAAAACTCAATCAACTCCACAAAACCTTCCAGACAACTATGCCCTCTTCTTCAATGACACTAACTGTTTCCCTCTTCTACACTGACCATCCTTGGTCTACCCTGTACTTATGATCTATCCTGGAAACTTCTATCTCTGTACAAGATCCTTATCCTCTATGTATGTATGAAGTACTCTTCGCTTGTAATGGAGCTTCCACTTAAACATTTCTATTAAATAGGGTAGAATCTAAAGCTTTTCGTCTTATCAATTCCTCTCTTCTAAATGACTGTCTTCAACCTCTTTCTCACTGCCGTAATGTTGTATCTTTTGTTATCTTTTATCGTTATTTTCATGCTAACTGTTCTTCTGATCTTGCCAGCTGCATGCCTCACCTTTTCCCATGTGCTCGCTTTCTCTCACACCTAATCTGTCCACTCTCTAATGGAGGGATTCCTAACCTTTTTGTCCCTTTGCTCCCCTTGGACATTTTTATGAATTAATGTATACCATTAAAATGAAGGTGAAAAATGATGAAATTTTTAAGCCCTGCCCAGGTGAAGATTGCAGCCTCGGGAAGTCTCATGATAGTGCAAAATCAATGGCATTCACCGTGCTCTAGATATAACGTTACTGAAACATTTGCTAACTAGGATGAAGAAACGAAACAATAAAAAAAAAAAAAACAATATTGTGCAATGTAAATGCACATTACATTAGAAATAGTACAACAGTGTTTATTCAATCTGTAGAACAGCACCTTTCCTCTTCTAAACCTTTTTTTCCTCAATGAAAACTAAACCTTCGTTTCTTCAATGAAACACAGGTGTCTGAGGCAACTGACAGTAACCCCTTTTCTGTTCCTTCCTCCTTTTTCTATCCCCATTTTCGCTTCAAACCTGGATGTTGCGTCTATGTCTGCAACGACTTAACTTGCTCTCGTGCCCACGCTCTTGAATCTTCTGAGTTTTCAACCAACTGACTTCGACTTCAGAGTCACTCTCTAACTAATCTTTTCTGTGTTGTATATCTCCCGCTTAACTGCTCTGACAATAGAAAATTCTTTGACTACCTAACTTCTAAAATGGAGCACATTCTGACTTTCTTTCCTTTTGCGGAGATCTCCATTCTTGTAGATTTCTATGTTCACCCCCAGATTTAGCTTTCCTCTCCCCTCACTGACCATCCTGGTGAACTTGCCTTTAACTTTGCTATCCTTCATGACCTAGAGCAACTGATACAACACCGTACTCGTATTCCTGACCGTCTTGGAGATATGCCCAACATTATTGACCTTTTTCTAGTCTCTTATCCTTCTGCTTATGCTTTCACCCTTTCTTCTCCGTTGGGTTCCTATGATCACAATCTCATATCTGTATATTATCCTATCTCTGCAATTCCTCCTCAGGATCCTCCAAAGCGGAGGTGCCTTAGGCGTTTTGTCTCTGCTAGTTGGGGAGACCTGAAGAGGTATTATGCTGATTTTCCTTGGAATGATTACTGCCTCCGTGTCAGGGACCCATCTCTGTGTGCTGAACGCATAGCAGAGATGATAGTGTCTGGCATAGAGGCGTACATTCCTAATTCTTTCTTTCGACCTAAACCTGGTTTAACACAGCCTGCTCTCGTTCTATCCATGATGGAGAGGTGGCTCACAAAAGTTACTTGAGCTTTCCATCACCTGAGTCTCATGTGCTTTATATTTCTGTCCGGAATCATGCTAAGTCTGTTCTTCAACTAGCCCAAAACTCCTTCATTCACAGAAAGGGTCAAAATCTTTCCATACCTAACTCCCCTCGAGAATTCTGGCATCTAGCCAAAACATCTCCAACAACTTTATTTCTTCATATTTCCTTCCTTTAGTTCAACCTAATGGCACCAATGCCATCTCATCTATCTCTAAAGCTGAACTCTTCGCTCAAACCTTTGCTAAAAACTCTACCTTGGATAATTCTGGGGTTCTTCATCCCTCTCCTACCCCCTCTGACTACTTCATGCTACAAATTAAAATCCTTCGTAATGATGTTTTCCATACCCGCGCTGGCCTAAACCCTCGGAAGGCTTATAGACCTGATGGGGTCCCACCTCCGAAACTGTGCCTCCGTGCTTGCACCTTGCCTAGTCAAACTCTTTCAACTCTGTCTATCTCCATCTACCATTCCTTCTTACTGGAAGTTTGCTTACGTTCAGTCTGTTTCTAATCCTACAAACTACTGCCCTATTGCTTTAATCACCTGTTCATCTTAAGTTTTGAATCTATTCTCAACAAGATTCTTAAACATATATCACTTCACAAACTTTTGCTGTAGCTCTAGACATATCAAAAGGTTTTGATAAAGCCTGGCACAAAGCTTTAATTTCCAAACTACCCTCCGACGGCTTCTATCCTTCTCTCTGAAACTTCATCTCAAGTTTCCTTTCTGAAAGTTCTATCGCTGCTGTGGTAGACGGTCACTGTTCTTCCCCTAAATCTATTAACAGTGGTGTTCCTCAGGGTTCTGTCCTATCACCCACTCAGTTCCAGTTATTCATCAATGACCTTCTAAACCAAACTTCTTGCCCTATCCACTCCTATGTAGATGATACCACCTTGCACTTTTCTACTTCTTTCCATAGACGACCAACCCCTCAGAAAGTATGCAGCTCATGCAGGGAAGCCTCAGAACACCTAACTTCTGATCTCTCTCTAAAATTTTTGATTGGGGCAAAGCAAACAGTGTTGTTCAATGCCTTAAAAACTCAATTCCTCCAACTATCAACTCAACACAAGCTTCCAAATAACTATCCGCTCTTCTTCAATGACACTCAACTGTTCCCATCTTCTACACTGAACATTCTCGGTCTATCCTTTACTTAAAATCTAAAATGGAAACTTCAAATCTCTTTTCTAGCTAAAACAGCTTCTATGAGGTTAGATGTTCTGAGCCGTCTCCGCCAATTTTTCTCACCTCCCCAACTGCTAAATCCATACAGGGGCCTTATCCGTCCATGTATGGAGTATGCTTCACATGTTTGGGGAGGGTCCACGCATACAACTCTACTGAACAGGGGCTTTTCGTCTTATCAACTCCTCTCCTGTTACTGACTGTCTTCATCCTCTTTCTCATCGCCGCAATGTTGCCTCTCTTGCTCTCTTTTACCGCTATTTTCATGCTAACAGCTCTTCTGATCTTGCTAACTGCATGCCTCCTCTGCTCCCTCGGCCTCGCTGCACAAGATTTGCCTCTTCCGCTCACCTCTTTTCTGTCCACCTCTCTAATGCAAGAGTTAACCAGTATTCTCAGTCTCTCATCCCTTTCTCTGGTAAATTCCGGAACTTTCTCCTTACTACTGTATTTTCATCTGTCTATGATTTGAACTCTTACAAGAGGAAGGTATCAAGACACTTACTTATCTCATTCTTTTGGCTACTGAATTGGAACTTTCCCGGTGACCGGCACTTCTGTTTTTGTTGCCTTTTATATATATATATATATATATATATATATATATATATATATATATATATATATATATATATATATAATTCTCTCAGACTCAATATTCCCACATCAAAGTATAAATGTACCCCTTGCGGTACATTTACCTCAGGTTGGGAACCCCTGGTCGAATGCAAGAGTCAACCAGTGCTCTCAATAATTCATACCTTTCTTTTGTAAACTCTGGAATTCCCTACCTATTTGTGTTTTGCTAACTTCTTATGCATCACTTGATTTATTTAAGAGGGAGGTTTTAAAACATTTATCCCTCTTTTAGGCTGACTCTCTTGGAATTGCAAGGGGACTGGCAACAAAGTGGGCCTTTTTTCATTTTATGTTACTCTTGGCCTGCTTTCCCTTTTTGCATATAAAATCGACTTTTTTTAAGTGTGACTTTTCTGATCTTTCAAACTACCACAACATTGCATTAATCTCTTAGAATTATAAAGCTTTTGAATCTATCCTCAAAATGAAGATTCTTAAACATCTATCACTTCACAGTCTTCCATCTGATCGACAGTATGATTTCCGTCGAGTCCGCTCTACAGGTGATCCTCTGGCTGGCCTTAGTCGCATTCGACGTATAGTGATGTCATGGTTCCTCTTTTATTGTTGCCTTCTTAGGGAGAGAGAGAGAGAGAGAGAGAGAGAGAGAGAGAGAGAGAGAGAGAGAGAGAGAGAGAGAGAGAGAGAGAGATGAATAGTATGTAGATGATACTTCGTGAAATCAAAGTCTACTACTCTCTTCACATCAAACATCCATTATTAACCGCTCCCTCTCCACCATGCAGAAGGTGAACCTACAAGTGACAGTGGTGGACTACGATCGCATTGGTACCTCAGAGCCCATCGGTCGCTGTGTACTGGGTATGAACGCGTCGGGAACCGAATTGCGTCACTGGTCAGACATGCTTGCCTCCCCTCGGCGCCCCATAGCCCAGTGGCATACCCTCAAAGACCCAGAGGAGGCTGATGCCATCCTTACTCAGAAATAAAGAGGTAAGATGAAGGATGTACAATGTGTCACACAGGTATTTTCATGATTGAAACATATATTTCACGTTAAACATAATAACAGCAGCAGCAGCAGCAACAACAATAATGCTATCAGCTACGAGGACAAATATAGTGTGAAAGATTACCATGGTATTTGTAACCATGGTGGTGATGATGGTGAAAAAGTGATTATGTATGAGCAGTGGTTGTTGCAGAAGTGACAGCAATACAATACTGAGATATCATAGCCACACTAGGTCTCTTCTCTCACAGTCATTTTTTCTAGAGTCCATTAGGAATTTTTGTGTATCAAATAACAATAAATCACCAATTGGCTACTACAAACCAAAGTAATATAATAATTTTAATGTGAACTGTGAAGAGGTCACAGGCCAAGAATCCTTGGTATAGTATAGGGGAAATTATTCTACTCTGCCAGCAATGAGCAGGCTCCATCCTTATCTATTAACACTCATGAAAGTTGCCAACTTTTCTATGTGTATTGTGTATTGAATTTATATTAGTAAAAAATCATTTTCTTATTCATAAAAAAATACACATATTGAACGTCATATTTGTATGTTTTGTTATTATTAACAGAGACTTTTTATGCATTTGAATATTTATTTTTAAAAATGAGGCAATGATTCGCTGGTGCCTAACTTGCTACACGACCAGTACAGAACCTGAACATGACAAACAGGGTTAATACTTATCCTGCGTAAATAGATAATATTTTCTAATACAGGAAATTTTATTTTGATTTAAATTATGATTCTTTTTCTTAATGTGATTTAAATAAATTTGAATCACTATATTAATATTATTTTATTAGATCAAAACAACCCTGACAGTTATACGGTCATAGTAAGAAACTGAAGTTTTCAGTTTTCTTCTTTGTTGTGGATATGGTCTCCCAATACTTTGAGAATTTAAGGCTTCCATTTTTTCTTACAACTGATGACGCCATCGTTGGATTATGGAAACACTCCAGCCCAAACTTAGTGCTACCTGTTCCTTCCGCAGGGTGTGACTAGCAGTGCCAGCCACTTGCTTCTCGTCGGCCCCGCTGGGGAAGAGAGGATTTGCTGGCAGCAGTTCGAGGTTTAGGCCACGCTTCGATCCTGTCTTGCGAATTATCTTATCTACAACGTCATCAGTCATAATCACACTTCCTCTCGCTCTTTCCCATCCTTTTCCCTCCCCTGTGTTAATTAGAATTCTGTAGATGATAACCTAGCAAGGATAAATCGTGGCCTGCCGGATATTACAACAGTACATACATAGCCTAGTTCGGCAACGATGAATATTAAAACAAACAAAAACAATGTACAGCAAAGTCAACGTAGATTCATTTCTCGTAGTCCAGAAGTATTTTCTTTTCTGAACATACTTTTTTCATAATTATTGTTACTGTTTATGCGCGTCATTGAAGAGACTGCTTGCGCAGTATCCATGGCGCATTGCTTGTCATCCTTAAGCCAAAGAGACTGACTGAGGTTGCGTAGAAGTGTTTCCAGATTCAAGGCGCATGCGGGAAAAAGGGGTTTAAAATGCGATTTCTTTCCATGCAAGCGCATCGATGAGACAGACCTATTTTCAATTGTTCAGTGAATCCTTAATTTAAACCTCGAGATGGTAATAGTTCTTTACACCGAGTCTGTCAACAGACAAGTATGCATGCTTACCCAGGTATCTATATTCACAAAATCATATTGTTCCCAGTCTCATGTATTTCTAGACAACATAGTTCAAGTGATTCCAGTCTCGAAATAACAAATTTGTTCCCACAAAAAAAAAGAAAAAAAGTCTGTTTTGAGCGGGAGGGAGGCGACCCTTCCATCATCCCTACAGGAGATATTTAATAAGGTTCTCCCTACATCACAGGCCTCCAACTCCCCGCCGCGCCACACCCTTTCCTACTTTCTCCCTGCCCCTCTTCCTCATATTATGAATCTATGAGCCTTGCATTGACCTTCACGTCCCAGCACGGTATGTTGTGATGGGAAGGTGAAGGATGAGGGGGAGGGGAAGGGAAAAATGATCTGAATATACCCTTACTGCATGTCTGTCTGTCTGTCTGTCTGTCTACCTGTTCACATAAACTCCTAATACCTACATTTACCATGTATATACGTACTATAGAACATTTCTGTCTCGACTTGCTATTTTTCATTCTCTGTCTCATTCACATGAATGATAGTGTGGTGTTGAGAGCGAACCTCTCCCTTTCTCCTCCCTCTGGTTTGAGGAAGGCGTGGGTAGGAGGGGAAAAGATAAGATAATTAAAAATAATAGGTAAATATTTTTTTCGGTAATTAGGGAGACAGATTGCCCACATTGTTGTTGTTCTTGTTGTTGTGGTGGTGCATCCTAACCGTATGGTGTGACCAATGGATGGTATGGCTACCATGGTGTGATTCACGGTGGATGTGGAGCGTGGCCACGAGGATACGTGTGATCGGCAAAGGTGTGGTCAAATAGAGAATGGTGTGATCTAGAACGGCTACGGGTGTGGCCAGCAGGGATAGCTTAATCCACTAAGGGAGGAGTGATCCCATACAGTGAATAAGACAGGGCTGACAACCTCTCTTGTTCATTTTTTCCCCTTCTCTGATAGGGCATCATGGTTCACGCTAACCGGTACCTATTGATTTGCGAGTTAGCAAGAGTGATAAAATAAATTAGTAAATAAATAGATAAATACACACACACACACACACACACACACACACACACACACACACACACACACATATATATATATATATATATATATATATATATATATATATATATATATATATATATATATATATATATATATATATAGATATATATATATATAGATATATATACACACACACACACACACACACACACACACACACATGATTTTGTTTTGTCTATTTTGAAACATGGAAGAGAGACTGTATATATGCAGTTATTTACTTGTTTATCTTCTTTGATATCTTCTGGCGCCAGTGTGGTTAGGTGCGCAAGTAGTTGGTCCGCGCACCAGGCCAAAGATTGCTACCAGAAGCATGCCCGCCAGTGAGGCCGTGGGTTCCTCGTGCCATAATACATGTAATGTACCTACGTGTTTGCTGTTCACATCCTTTGATAATGTACGTCATCGTGTGTACGTGAATGTGCGTGTGTGTTGAATGGGCCTTTCCTCCATCGCGAAAGGAGGAAAGTTGTGGTTTTTATTGTTATAGTGCGGGGAGTGGATGGCTGGAAGAGTGCTTATCTTGTCTACCTGTGGGATAAAGCTGCTGAATATCCACTATCGCCTAGCAGTGAAGAGATTTCATCTCAATTACAAGCTGTTTTTAGTTAACCAATGCAGAAAGAAAAATTTAAAAAGATGCCATATCCGTAGTTGTTAAAAGCACGCATGAAAAATCTTTATAAATTCAATGTGAACTTGAATATGTAGAAGTTAGAGAACCAGAACATCACACTCACTTTATATTTTCAGTGGCTCCATGCTCCTGACAGTTAAGCTAAGCGTTGGAGAAAAATGTAACCGTGAATAATGTAAACACGAAGGTGACATGGCGGCTCTCCGCGGCCCGCAGGGTAGCGACTGGCCGAGGGTGCTGACACATGCCGGCCGTCATATCAAACAAGTGTTGATTATGAATAAACTACTCTCTCTCTCTCTCTCTCTCTCTCTCTCTCTCTCTCTCTCTCTCTCTCTCTCTCTTTGCATCAACAGATTAAAAAAAATTGTCACAAATATTTCGATTTCCATACAACGTGGGTGTCAGGAGAGAGTGGTAAACGATATGCGATAAATCTCTCTCTCTCTCTCTCTCTCTCTCTCTCTCTCTCTCTCTCTCTCTCTCTCTGCGACAACAGTTTGGAAAAACTGTCACAAATATTTTGATTCCCATACAGCGTGGGTGTCAGAAGAGTGTTGAACGATATGCGATAGATATCTGTAAAGTCTCTCTCTCTCTCTCTCTCTCTCTCTCTCTCTCTCTCTCTCTCTTAGTCAAATGTATTACTGCCTTTTCCAGTCATATTTAAGCTGAATGTCTGACTCATATTTAAAAGAAAGTAACCAAAGACGCGCGCGCGCGTGTGTGTGTGTGTGTGTGTGTGTGTGTGTGTGTGTTTGTCAGATATCGGTAGAGCATTATCATACTTTTTTCTTCAATATTTCCTCTCTCTCTCTCTCTCTCTCTCTCTCTCTCTCTCTCTCTCTCTCTCTCTCTCTCTCTCTCTCTCTTCAGAAAGTACATATAAGCGATGTACGTCTTGCCATAATGTGTGTGTGTGTGTGTGTGTGTGTGTGTGTGTGTGTAAACTAAGTTAGACATGCTGTGCTCACGTGAAGAAGCGACGTAAATGACTCATCTGCCCCTGAAATAAAACGTAGTTCCCTCCCAGCCAGTCTCTCTGCCTCGCTTCGTCTTAACCAGCTCGACTCCAGCCTGTTCCTGCAGGAACGCTGCAGGCAGAGATCGGTGGAGGATGGGACGAGCCGGGAAAGGCAGGCTGTCTTCAGGAAGCAGACATTAGTGTCACCTTATGTAATTAGTTGGTTCGTTTGTTTGTTTAGAACTGTACCGTCTGGGGTAGTTCCGCCCCCCGAGCTGTCGAGGGTGTGTAAAAAAATACGTTAGTCAAGTACTACTACTACTGCTACTACTACTAATAACAATAATACTAATATTAATAAAAGTTCAGAAGCTGGGAGTATTATTTTCTTAATTTCCTATACATTTTCGAGTCTGTATCTTCAGTCACTCTAGGCTCTCTTTAAGACTATTTCATAAGGTTACTGAGTTTTCATCAATAAGTGCTTTCCCTTTATGTTGCACAATCCTTGCAATCACAAAGGCTTCCTTAGAAATCACAAGAACTTCCAATAAGGCTTGTTAAATATGAAATCACCCAAATTTTGAGAATATCGTTCGTAACGTACTGAGTGTGGACATGGTGAGCCCAAAATATGCATTCGTTATCTGCAATAAAGAAACATTCCTCAAAATGTTTATCTAGTAAAGATAGAAAAATATAATTCGTGAAAAATTACATCTAGTATTATCTAAATGACTGCCTTCAACTGTTTCACTGAGTGATCTATCTAACCACAAGCCGTGTTCATGAAAAAAAAAAGTGAGGAAGAGTTAAGAATATCTACCCCGAACACATTGCACAATATTGTCCAATTTCTGATTTTGAAATATCTAACAGCGATATGAGAGTTCCTCTTTTGGAACAAATATTTATACTCAGATTTTTTATTTTGTTTCCAAAATGATATTTCTAATTAAAGTATTGGAAGTTGTCTACTCATGCCATTACAGGTAGATATTCATAATATAATTGAATTAATTATGGTGTGTAATAAAACATTACAGTTTTCGGACGTATTTTCTTATGAAATTGTTCTTCTGTACACTCATAATTGGTAAAATCATGAGAGAAACAACAACAACTTCGAGAAACTAGATGTTCACTAGCCAAGCTCTCCTTCAGGAAACGACTGATCTTGATAACTCCTCCATCTTTTTCTTTTTTGTAATAACTTTACTATTTGTGGCCTTATTTTAGCCACACAGGCAACCATAATATCTGTTTCAACATTTAGACATATGTAAAGGGTTACTGACTGTGTTATAGGCACTGTCATTTACACTACACCAAGCTTCGAAAGTTACGTCCACACTGAGTTACCATTAGGTTTTCTACTGGTTAGATCTACTCTTCACCTTCATCAGCGTTCCTTTCTAACACCGGAAACCGGCTCGCAAATAAAAAAAAATTCTTCGTAACACACTTATCACATCATTTAGAATATTCCATAATACAGGATTGAAAATAATGATGCACATTATAGTACAATATACATGTATACGTCACCATGCGTTAATTATATCAAGATACATATAATTCAGGAAACAAAACCATCCACATTAAGCTATGAGAACGAATGCTGAACTCAGCATGGTCCCAATGTGGGTGCATGAGAAGAAAGAAATACTGACTTATAAGGACATCAGCCCAGTTCTCATGGATATTGTGTAAGAAAGCAAGAACATTACAATATGCAATTAAAACCCCAATATCACTCGCTCCCATAACTGCCGCATCTTCGCGCCACAAAAAGAGAGAAAAAAAGTATATAAATATGAACTAAAGGTGTGCCTATCCGTGCTACAATGTATTACAGAAGTGTTACGGCGGAGACTGAAGTCGCCGCTGAACAACCTTCGCAGCACAAAGACTAGAATATAGGCAAACCTCTTTGTGGACACAGAAAATTAATTACTCCCAGTGAGGTCTAATAGCACTGGTTGCATTTGGGACGCTGGAATTAAGATTCTGTCTCGATGAGTCTGGCGGTAGCCTGCAGTGTAACCCAGACAAGTGTGCTCATATGGAGACCTGCTAGCCCCACCGCCCTGAGTCCTGCCGATATCCCCCCGCCCGGAGTCTTGCAGGCCCCCTCGCCCGGAGTCCTGCCGGCCCAACGGCACCGACACTTGCCGGGCCCCCTTCGAGTCCTGCCGGGCCCCCCTCGAGTCCTGCCGGTTTCCCCCTCGACTCCTGCCACGCCCTCCTCGAGTCCAGCCGGGCCCCCCCCTCGAGTCCTGCCGGGCTCCGAGACACCTGCCCGCGCTACATCAAGCTCCAAACTTCATCATGGCCCAACAAGAAGACGCATCGGTGTCCACAGCTGTTTTCCGTGCTCCTGAATCCTGTCACCCGGACCCGGACCTGTGGTTTGCCTTCTTGCAGCGCAGTTTCAGAGCTTCCAAGATTACCGTTGAGCTGTCCAAGTTCTCACATGCTGCGATTTCGTTACCACCTGACGTGCTCTCTCAAGTGTCTGACGACATCGCATCTGCAACCACATCTAGTACACCGTATGCAGACCTCAAGACAACCATCCAGTGACGCCTTCGTTCCTCTATCGAGCTTTGATACAAGGAACTTCTGTCCAAAGAGGAACTTGGTGACGAAAAGCCTACTGATATGCTACGTCGCATGAAGAAGCTGTTTGGTAACAAGTACAACGCCTTTGACGCTGACCTCTTCAAGCAGCTGTTTTACCAGCGTCTACCGACCTCCATCCAGCAATGCCTATTCACAGTCAAGAGCAAGTTGTCTGTTGAGGACCTGGCCGCTCAAGCTGATGACTACATGGCGACTCTCCCACCTCCAGTGTCTTCTGTTACAGCCCACCCTTTGCCTAAAACTACCTCAGCGCCAGCTGTCACTGCCGTCACCCCACAAGCTTCGGACCTCCAGCAACTTACAGCTCTGGTGTCTAAGTTGATGGCAGATGTCTCCTAGCTCAAGAGCGAATTACGTCCCCGTCCTCACTCTCGCTCTCACTCATGAAACAGATGCCAAATGAGTTCTACTCGCAGGCATCCAGATAACTGCTACTACCACAGCAATTTTGGTGCTAAGGCTCACAAGTGCCAGGCTCCTCGCAGTTACCAGGCGTCAAAACGCCAAAGACGGTCATTAATGCAGCA
The DNA here is from genome assembly GCA_020233015.1 of Callinectes sapidus. NCBI lineage: Eukaryota > Metazoa > Arthropoda > Malacostraca > Decapoda > Portunidae > Callinectes > Callinectes sapidus. The sequence goes on along the minus strand of CM035177.1, from coordinate 4,095,547 downwards.
TAATGTCAGTCACACGTCATCAGTGCTGCTAGACATCTATGACGGCCTCTCTAACACATGATTCCTCATCGACACAGGGCATCTATCAGTGTCCTACCAGCTCGCGTTGGTCAGCGCTGCCTCACACCTATCCTGCATCTTTACGCCGCCAATAGCACCAGAATACCTGTCTTCTGCTGGCGTACACTGAAGCTGGACCTCAACCTGCGTCGGTCATTTGAGTGGACATTCTACGTCGGAGCTGTGTCACAAGCCATCTTAGAAGCAGACTTCCTCCGGTACTTCAACCTGATGGTTAACGTCCGGGGATAGTGGCTGATGGACCCACTCACTGAACTCTCCACCTCAGCTAAGACGACAAATGGTGTGAGCACCCTGCTGTCCGCCATCAACCCTGATCACCAGTTTACTGACATCCTCAAGGCGTACCCAGTGCTCCAGCAACCATACCCTCCCAGTATGCCGGTTCGCCACAACGTGATGCACCATATTGAGATCACCGGACCTCCTGTTCACGCCAAAGTTAGACGACTGGCTCCAGGGCGTTACAACCAAGTTAAGCAGGAGTTTGAGTCCTTACGTCCACAAGGTATCATTCATTCCAGCAACAGCAACTGGTCATCAGCACTCCACATCGTCGACAAGAAGAATGGAGACATGAGGCCGTGTGGAGACTACAGAGCTCTAAGCGCCCTGAGGAAAGAGGACCGTTATCCTATTCCCAACATCCAGGAGTTCTCTTCTCAACCCCACAGTTCTATCATCTCCAGAATCGACCTTGTCAAGGCCTTCCATCAAATTCCCGTCCACCTTGAAGAGGTCCCCAAGACTGCCATCATCACCCCGTTTGGCCTCTGCGAGTACGTGAGGATGCCGTTCGGCCTACGCAACACTGCCCAGTCGTTCCAGTGCTTCATTGACGAAGTTCTGCGAGGCCTTCCTTTCTGCTTCGCAAACATCGATGACTTTCTCATCGCTAGCAAAGACGTAATAATCCACAAGCAACATCTACAGCAAGTTTTCACCAGGCTGCAAGACTACGGTGTGCAGATCAACCTCGACAAGTCAGTCCTCGGTGTTATGTCCAAAGACTTTCTTGAACACAATGTCACATCAACAGATGTCACTCCATATCAATCCAGGTGTGAGTTCATCATGAAGTTCCCGAAGTCACCTTCACAAGGGAAATTACAAGAATTCCTTGGGATGATAAACTTCTACAACCGCTTCATCCCACGCTGCTCCCTCCTGCTACAACCACTGTACGCCTTGCTCAAGCCATCTAAGAGAGGCCAGCCTGTCGCCCTCTCATGGACTGAAGAGGCTGGCGTCGCCTTCCTCACCGCCAAGCAAGCTCTCATGGACGCCACAGCACTCTCCTTCCCTGTTCCTGGCGCCAAGACGCATCGAACACTGGTGTCGGTGCAGTCTTACAGCAACCTCTGTTATGCGTTCAACACATAGAGACGGGTCTCTGTCACGGAAGCAGTAATCATTCCAAGGAAAATCAGCATAATACCTACTCAGGTCTCCCCAACTACGAGAGACAAAACGCCAAAACCTCCTCCAAAGCGGAGACCTGAGGAGGTATTATGCTGATTTTCCATGGAATGATTACTGCTTCGGTGAGAGAGACCCGTCTCTATGTGCTGAGCGCATAACAGAGGTGATAGTATCTGGCATGGAGGCATACATTCCTCATTCTTTTTCTCGACCTAAACCTTCCAAACCCTGGATTAACACAGCTTGCTCTCGTGCTATCCATGATAAAGAGGTAGCCCACAAAAGGTACTTGAGCCTTCCATCACCTGAGTCTCATGCGCTTTATATTTCTGCCCGAAATCATGCCAAGTCTGTTCTTCAGCTTGCCAAAAACTTCTTCATTCATAGAAAGTGTCAAAATCTTTCCAGATATAACTCACCTCGAGACTTCTGGCATCTAGCCAAAAACATCTCTAAAAACTTTACTTCTTCATCTTTCTCTCCTTTAGTTCAACCTGATGGCACCAAAGCCATCTCATCCATCTCTAAACCTGAACTCTTTTCTAAAACCTTTGCTAAAAACTCTACCTTGGACGATTCCAGGCTTGTTCCTCCTTCTCCTCCTCCTCTGACTACTTCATGCTACAAATTAAAATACTTCGTGATGATGTTTTCCATGCCCTCGCTGTCCTAAACCCTCGTAAGGCTTATGGACCTGATGGGATCCCTCCTATTATTCTCCAAAACTGTGCCTCTGTGCTTGCACCTTGCCTAGTCAAACTTTTTAACTCTGTCTATCTACATCTACCTTTTCTTTTTGCTGGAAGTTTGCCTAAATTCAGCCTTTTCCAAAAAGTGCGGCCGTTCCAATCCTTCAAACAAGCACCCTATTGCTTTAAACTCATGCTTATCTTTAGGTTTTGAATCTATTCTCAACAGGAAGATTTTTAAACATCTAGCATTGCCCAATCTTCTATCTGATGGCAAGTATGGCTTCCGACAAGGCCGCTCTACTAGTGATCTTCAGGCTTTCCTCACTGGGTCTTGGCCATCCTCTTTTAGAGATTTTGGTGAAACTTTTGCTGTGGCCTTAGACATATCAAAAGCTTTTGATAGAGTCTGGCAAAAAGCTTTAATTTCCAAACTACCCTCCTACGGCTTCTATCCCTCTCTCTGCACCTACATCTCAAGTTTCCTTGCCGATCGTTTTATTGCTGCTGTGTTAGACGGTCACTGTTCTTCCCCTAAATCTATTAACAGTGGTGTTCCTCAAGGGTCTGTCCTATCACCCACTCTCTTCCTATTATTCATCAATGATCATCTAAACCAAACTTCTTGGCCTATCCACTCCTATGCTGATGATACCACCTTGCACTTTTAAACGCCTTTCCATAGACGACCAAACCTTCAGGAAGTACACAGGTCACGCAGGGAAGCCTCAGAACGCCTAACGTCTGGTCTCTCTAAAATTTCTGATTGGGGCAAAGCCCAAATGCCTCAAAAATTTAATTCATCCACTTATCAACACGACACAACTTCCAAATAACTATCCCCTCTTCTTCAATGACACTCAACTGTCCCCTTCTCTTACACTGAACATTCTCGGTCTATCCTTTACTTGTAATCTAAACTAGAAACTTCACATCTCCTCTCTAGCTAAAACAGCTTCTATGAAGTTAGGTGTTCTGAGCTGTCTCCGCTAATTTTTCTCACCTCCCCAACTGCTAACTCTATACAGGGGCCTCATCCGTCCATGTATGGAGTATGCTTCACATGTTTGGGGAGGCTCCACTCATACAGATCTATTGAACAGGGTGGAATCAAAAGCTTTACGTCTTATCAACTCCTCTCTTCTGATTGACTGTCTTCAGCCTCTTTCTCATCGCCGCAATGTTGCCTCTATTGCTCTCTTTTACCGCTATTTTCATGCTAACTGCTCTTCTGATCTCGCTGACTGCATGCCTCCCCTGCTCCCGCGGCCTCGCTATACAAGACTTGTTTCTTCCTCTCACCCCTATTCTGTCTACCTCTTTAATGCAATGCAAGAGTTAATGAGTATTCTCAGTCTTTCATCCCTTTCTCTGGTAAACTCTGTAACTCTCTCCCTGCTTCTGTATTTCCACCTCTCTATGACTTGAACTGTTTCAAGAGAGAGGTATCAAGACACTTATCCCAATCTTTTGGCTCAGGAATCTGAACTTTCCAGGGACCGGCGCTACAAAGGGCTTTTTTGTTTTATTTTTGTTGCCCTTGAGCGCCTCCCTTCTACATAAAAAAAAAAAAAAAAAAAAACGCGTGGATTGATGCTGGAAGCCATTTACCTTCTTCTCGAAGAAACGTAACCCAGCAAAAGCAAAGTACAATAAGGACGTCAGACTCTTGACGCGTACCTGCATCAAGTTTTAGTCCATCAAAGTGACACGACACACTCGCTCTCCTGAAGTCACCTTCACGCTTGTCTCTGAGAGGTTCCACCATGATGTCTCTCCTATGCTGCCGCCGCTACAGGACTTACAGTTACCACCCCACAGGCCAACGGCACCGTTGAAAGGTTCCACAGACTGCTTAAGGCTTCCCCCACTGCTGCTGCCCAGAGAGAACATTGGTCGCTCACACTTCCCATGGTACTACTTGGCATCAGAACTTCCCTCAAGATGGACCTTCACTGCTCCTCCGCCGGCCTGGTCTACGGCACCACACTAAGCCTGCCTGGTGAACTGCTAGTTCCTGCCCCCAATGATGTACCCTGCAGTGCAAAGGACTTCGCTGCCCTCCTGAGACTCACCATGTTCGACCTGCAGCCAGTCCAGCCTCGCTCTTCGCACGGCAAGACGTTTGTCCACCAGGATCTGCACAAGTGCACTCACGTCTTCGTCCGTGTGGATGCTGTCAGGTAGCCTCTCCAACCGCCTTACCAGGGACCATTTGAGGTGATTAGGAGGACACGGAAGACTGTCACTATTGACCACAATGAAATTCCAGACTCCGTGTCAGTGGACCGCGTCAAACCCGCACACCTACTACACACCATCAGCCCTACTGTTCCGTCCTACACCGCTTCCTCTACGTGTGCAACCAAGACTATTCAGGCCAACAAGGTTTCGTTTCTCCACCTCGTCACTAGGGGGGAATATTGTAGTATATCAAGATAAACTCAGGAAAAATTTATTGTATATGTACATTATTATATTCTATTATATATATTGTTATCAAAAGTTTTATTTATCATTTGTTTGTAAATATGATTATAGTCAAGGCCATTTTCCATACATGTTTGTGAGGTTTACACATTTTTAAATAATAGCATATTACTTGTGCACGTGTGCGGGTGTTCATCCTAAGTTAATAAACCTCTTGATTGGGCTGGAATAAACAGGTCTAGCCACGGTGTTTCTTTCCATTATACCACAGTGTGTATGCTGCTGCACAACAAGTGTATCCAAAAAAGAGTTCCCGGAATAAGTCAATTTTTGATGCTGATGACCTTGGAGTAGAAGAGCATAGGAAACTTCATGATGAATTGGTTTGGCGTAGGGCTGCCATCACGGATATATATATATATATATATATATATATATATATATATATATATATATATATATATATATATATATATATATATATATAATGCTTAGTGTTCTTTGTGTCTTTCAAAGGCTAATATACATACATAAAAAAATAAAAAAAACAGGTTATCAAACCATAAAACTTGAAATTTAATAACAAACACCCAAAAAGAAAATGGTCCCTTAATATACTACTTTTTAATTCACAATATTAATGTACTATAAGATGTAAAAGTCCTAATAACTTATCAAAACTTAAACTTAGAAGTAACAGGCTGAAAATCTGTCTTGTTGAAAAAACAAAAAAAAAAAAAAAAAAAAAAAAACAAGAAAAAAACAGCAATCTTAGTATACAAAAACTTAAGAGTTACATATTGAATAATAATGTACAACTTAATAGTAACAAAATTACCTTAACATCAATCTTTATCAACTATTTTTGTAAGAAAACTGGATATTAGTGCCAAATGCTTGTGAAAATTAGAGTTCCATTTGTCGTGCCCTGCAATTTCTTGCATGCACGTTGCAATTACATAGTTGTAGGTAAGACTATAAATCAGTGCTAATAGCCACGAGGTGTGATAATATACACTGTTAAAGTTTTCTCATTTAATGAACTTAATAGTTACGTACACTACTGATTATCTTACTTAATTCAGCGGTTTGCTGATGAACTTTCATCTAATCATAAAACAAAATTATTTAAGTTACACCTCAATCTTTCATCCCACTTCAAGTCAAGAATATCAAAGTAAATCCACAGCAGCACATATAAACTTAACACACGGTAGTACCAAAGCAATCTTCAATCTCATCAGAATTCATATCAAGAAACTCAATTATCAGCATCAAAATAAAATCCACACAACACAAAAAGTTAACACAATATCTTAACTCTATACATCCTAACAATATAATATCCTGTCAACTATTTCCTCTTTACACATCATGACACAAAAGTTATTTAGACTGCATTACCAACAACAAGCTCCACTTACTGATACAAGAATGATTTTCTCCATGTTGCTGACTTCCGTCCAGCCAACACCCTCAGCCCTCTTGGCTTCTCCTGATCTCCTCTCTCTCCGTCTCCAAATCTCTCCCACCAACAACTCTCTAGTTACATCTTATTTTATACTTCAGTTTTTTTTTTTTTTTTTTTTTATGTAGAAGGGAGGCGGCCAAGGGCAACAAAAATAAAACAAAATAGCCCACTCTAGTGCCGGTCCCTGGAAAGTTCATAATCAGTAGCCAAAAGAAGAATGGGATAAGTGTCTTGATACCTCTCTCTTGAAACAGTTCAAGTCATAGGCAGGTGGAAATACAGAGGCAGGAAGAGAGTTCCAGAGTTTACCAGGGAAAGGGATGAAAGACTGAGAATACTGGATAACTCTTGCATTAGAGAGGTGGACAGAATAGGGGTGAGAGGAAGAAGCAAGTCTTGTGCAGCGAGGCCGCGGGAGCAAGGGAGGCACGCAGTTAGCGAGATCTGAAGAGCAGTTAGCATGAAAATAGCGGTAAAAGAGAGCAAGAGAGGCAACATTGCGACGATGAGAAAGAGGCTGAAGACAGTCAGTCAGAGGAGAGGAGTTGATAAGACGAAAAGCTTTTGATTCCACCCTGTTCAAAAGAGCTGTATGAGTGGAGCCTCCCCAAACATGTGAAGCATACTCCATACATGGGCGGATGAGTCCCCTGTATAGAGTCAGCAGTTGGGGAGGTGAGTAAAACTGGCGGAGACGGCTCAGAACACCTAACTTCATAGAAGCTGTTTTAGCTAGAGAGGAGATGTGAAGGTTTCCAGTTTAGATTACTAGTAAAGGATAGACCAAGAATGTTTAGTGTAGGAGACGGGGACAGTTGAGTGTCATTGAAGAAGAGGGGATAGTTATTTGGAAGGTTGTGTCGAGTTGAGAGGTGGAGGAATTGAGTTTTTTGAGGCATTGAACAACACATGGTTTGCTTTGCCCCAATCAGAAATTTTTGAGAGATCAGAAGTTAGGCGTTCTGAGGCTTCCCTGCGTGAGCTGTGTACTTCCTGAAGGGTTGGTCGTCTATGGAAAGACGTGGGAAAGTGCAAGGTGGTATCATCAGCATAGGAGGGGATATAGGGCAAGAGTGTTGGTTTAGAAGATCATTGATGAATAATAGGAAGAGAGTGGGTGATAGGACAGATCCTTGAGGAACACCACTGTTGATAGATTTAGGGGAAGAACAGTGACCGTCTGCCACAGCAGCAATAGAACGATCAGAAAGGAAACTTGAGATGAAGTTGCAGAGAGACGGATAGAAGCCAAAGGAGGGTAGTTTGGAAATTAAAGCTTTGTGCCAGACTCTATCAAAAGCTTTTGATATGTCTAGGGCTACAGCAAAAGTTTCACCAAAATCTCTAAAAGAGGATGACCAAGACTCAGTAAGGAAAGCCAGAAGATCACCAGTAGAGCGGCCTTGGCGGAAGCCATACTGGCGGTCAGATAGAAGATTGTGAAGTGATAGGTGTTTAAGAATCTTCTTGTTGAGAATAGATTCAAAAACTTTAGATAAGCAGGAGATTAAAGCAATAGGGCGGTAGTTTGAAGGATTAGAACGGTCACCCTTTTTAGGAACAGGCTGAATGTAGGCAAACTTCCAGCAAGAAGGAAAGGTAGATGTAGATAGACCGAGTTGAAAGAGTTTGACTAGGCAAGGTGCAAGCACGGAGGCACAGTTTCGGAGAACAATAGGAGGGACCCCATCAGGGCCATAAGCCTTCCGAGGGTTTAGGCCAGCAAGGGCATGGAAAACATCATTACGAAGGATTTTAATAGGTAGCATGAAGTAATCAGAGGGGGGAGGAGAAGGAGCAAACAAGCCCGGAATCGTCCAAGGTAGAGTTATTAGCAAAGGTTTGAGCGAAGAGTTCAGCTTTAGAGATAGAGGAGATGGCATTGGTGCCATCCGGTTGAACTAAAGGAGGGAAAGATGAAGAAGTAAAGTTGTTAGAGATGTTTTTGGCTAGATGCCAGAAGTCTCGAGGTGAGTTATATCTGGAAAGATTTGGACACTTTCTGTGAATGAAGGAGTTTTTGGCAAGTTGAAGAACAGACTTGGCATGATTTCGGGCAGAAATATAAAGCGCGTGAGACTCAGGTGATGGAAGGCTCAAGTACCTTTTGTGGGCCACCTCTCTATCATGGATAGCACGAGAGCAAGCTGTGTTAA
>CM035177.1:4064632-4077798 GCA_020233015.1 Callinectes sapidus | reverse complement strand
ATATATATATATATATATATATATATATAATTATTCAAATTATGTATGTATTATTGATGTATTTCATTCGGTTATATTGTTATCATGTGTTTCACGTGCTCTCATCTCATCTCATCGCAAAATGTGAGGACACAATTCACTGGGGGGGGAGAGAGAAACCTGTGTTTCAGTTATATATTAATATTATATATAACTTCATATCAATCACACATGTTCTCTCTGTTTCCAAAAATAGCTCCATCTTACATACACGTGTTCCTTTCTCATCCCTATCTGATCTGTCAGGTTCTTTCTTCACACCCATGTTAATCCTCTGGCTTCTGACCTCTGTCCCTTGACTTTCCCTCTCCTAACCTCACCTTCTTAAGTGCCAAGGGCTTCACGTCTCATGCAGTGCCTCTAGAGCCATCACCATAACCTCCCTTGACTCACGGAAGATTGCTACATCATCAGCAAAAACAAGGTCTGTAATCTTGGTGTTGCCGATAGATGCTCCACAATGACATTGTTCTACAACTCTGCCTAGATCCCAATCCATGCATGTGTTGAAAAGTAATGGAGCAAGCACACAACCCTGCCTCACAGCATCCTCCACACTTAACAGCACTCACAGTCCCGGGGTACAGGCCAGTTAATAGACAAATAATCCTCGCAGGAATTCCACGGAGATGCAGAAGATCCCAGTGTTTCTCGATGCACTGAGTCAAACGCCTTCTTGAGATTGATATAGGCTGCAAGCATTCCCTGTCGAAACTCACGTCGGCGCTCCACCAGTACGCGAAGCGCTAGGATACGGTCAGTTGTTGACTTACTGGGCGTGAACCCTTTGCTCTGGTGTTTCAGTAGATGAGTGCGGATCCACATCATTAGCAAATGGGCAAGCACCTTGCCTGGTACCCTGAGCAGTGTTATTTCACGGTAGTTGTTGCAGTCTTGACGGTTCCCTTTCCCCTTCCAGATAGGGACGACCAACCCCTTTTTCCAGTCAGGAGGAATGGTACCTGGTTGCAATACAGCAGTCAAGACAGCATGTAACCCACGGATAATGGCTTCACCACCAGCTTTGAGCAGATCCGCACTGATGTTGCAGATGCCAGCTGCCTTTCCATCCCTCAACTTTGCCACAGCCTCCTTGACATCGTCAATGGAGTGCAATGGTGCAGTTTCGTCAATGGATGGATCAGCATCCAGCATCTGCAACCATGCAGTCAGGAGCTGTCCGCTTGGAGGATCCACCATGAACAGCTGCTCAAAGTACTCAGCCCAATGAGCCATCTGCCCATCTGCGTCCGATACGAGGCAACCATCTGCTGTTCGGATAGCACACACCTGAGAAGTAGATTTGGAGCAGAGTTTCTTCAGAGCTCGATGGGCAGGTCTGAGGTCATTAGCATTTAAATGACACTCGACATCCTCAGTGAGACTCCTGACATATCTCTCCTTGTGTCTTCTCAGGAGAGTTCTAGTCCTATGTGACAGAGCCCTGTACTGGTCATGGTACCCAGCAAGTCTGGGAGAGCGACACTCCTCAATACTTTTCAGTGTCTTTACCGAGGTGAAACCACTCCGTGACCTCGGGCGCTCCCCAATGCATCCCTTGGCAGCCTCAAGAGGGGGGCTATGGATGTTTTTTTTACAAGGAGGGGCTGCAAGCCCCACCCCAACTAGCTAGGTCAGCCATGGGCAGGGACTCTGGTATCCCTGGGGGATACCAGATACGTAGGAAGGGGAAGCACAGATGAGGAGAGACAGAGGGGAGAATGAGCTATGAGAGGTAGAGGATACTCACTCCTCACTTAGAAAGGATCCACCCACCACCCTAATTTTGAAAAGGAGTTTGCTCTTTGCACATACACCTCTGGCCATGGAATAGGTTCCGTTCTCATGGAAAGGGACGATAATGGCAAATTTCGCGTTATAGCATACGCCAGCAGACTTCTGAATAAAGTAGAAGAAAATTATGACGTCACAACCCGCGAAAGTCTCTCTGTTGTTTGGTCCTCATGTCATTTTCGCGAACTTATCCTCGGGTACAAGATACATGTACATACAGATCACTATGCTGTCACAGAAATATTCAAGGGTAATAAATTCACTGGCAAATTTGCTCGTTGGCAGCTAACCATCCAAGAGTTTTATCCTATGTTTCATTACATCCCAGGTAAAGCAAATGCAGTTGCAGACACGTATCGCGCAACGTCGCTTTTGTCTCGGTTATCACAAATGAGCCAAAAATGCCCACCGCTGAGGAATTCAAAACACACCAACGATCAGATCCGTTCTGCGCTTCTCTCTTATATCATCTCAAGTCAGGCGATCCATCAAACCTTCCGAAATTGCACGTTGATGTAGATTAATTCTCCCTACAAGACGATCTTCTTTACAAATCAAGTTCTATTACTCCAAGTGCCATGAATGAACCTTTCACTCAGTTAGGTGTTTCACAGTCTTTGGTTGAAAATGGGTTATTTCAGATCCATGATTCTGCACTTTCTGGTCACCCTGGACATTCTTACTTCTGGCCATATATGAGGAAAGATATATTTTCTCACTGCACACGCTGCCAGTCTTGCACCATTAATCGTTCATCTCCTTCTTATCAGAGTCCATCACTTGCTTACCCAATTCCATCATCGCCATGGGACTCTATTTCCTTTGATTTTCTAAAACTCCCTCTCACGCAAAATGGATTCCAGTATATTTTCGTTTGTGTACATAGTTTTTTCTCTTTTTTCCATTCTCGTTCTTCTTAAAGATAAGTCTGTTCGCTCTGTGGCAAAAGCTCTGAGTGACCATGTAATCTGTCCCTACGGCTCTCCATTGTTTTTACTTTCAGATAAGGGCTCAGAATTTAATCATTCACTTTTACAGTCAATCTGCCAAGATTTTCACATTAAGAAATGTAACAATCCCATATTCACCCAGCTCAAACGGAGAGGTTGAACGATGCAATCTTGGATATCTTACGCCATATTACGGGCTGCCAGTGAACTTGGGATGAATTCCTCCTTCGGGTAGTTTGTTGTCTTAATTCTTCCATTCATTCTACTATCAAGGAATCTCCTCATTGTGTCCTGTTCAGGCAAGACAAGCGTTTACCTCACGAGTTTCTCCTCAGTACACCTCGTCCTGCATATAACTTCGAGGATTATGTCAAATGCAAGATACATGCATTTCAGAAATTGCATCGAATAATTCACGATCGTCTCACTGCCTCACAAGAAATGTTAGCAAAACAACATCTTCGTGCGTCCACTCACATTCTAGAAATAGGTGATTTGGTATTTCACCAAGAGTATGTCCGCCACTCAAAATTAGATTCTCTCTATCAAGGATCTTATAGAATAATTGAAAAGTGAAAATTTTACATATAGAAAGCTCTGAACAAATTCATGTCCATGAAGATCACCTGAAAAAGGTACGTAGAGGCATTGCTGACTCATACACTGATTCTACTGCTCCTGTTCCAATATCCCCTAGCACTGAGAGTTTAACTCATAACACACACTCTTCTTATAGACAAAAACTTCGTTCTTTTTCAAAATCTTAATCTCTCCAAGTGTCATTCATGTTCTTATTGTCTGTATGTACATATGTAAATATCTTGACTATCTTCATGTCTTATTCTGAATTATCTGCGTTCATATATATCTCTCTGATTATCTGTATGTCTTATTCTCAATTATCTGTGTGTTCATCTTGATTATCTGTATGCTTTATTCTCAATTACTGGTATTTTCTTATATATATATATATATATATATATATATATATATATATCTATCTTATATATATATATATATATATATATAAATATATCTATTTCTATCTTATCTATCTATCTATCTATCTATCTATCTATCTATCTATCTATCTATATATATATATATATATATATATATATATATATATATATATATATATATATATATATATATATATATATATATATATATATATATATATAAGTTGTAAAGTAGTCGTTAGTGATTGACGTCAGTCTACGTCAATTAGTGTCCCCATGACGTGTGATAGTTGACCTCCAGCCGTGCACTGTGTTAGCTGTCAGTATCAGACTGTGTTCCACTATGAACACAAGTCGTGTCTCTTTATCGTTTTGACTGTTCTAACATGTAAGTATTGTGTACATAGTGTTGGTGTGGGTTATATGGTTTTGTTTTTTTAAGATACGTGCATAAATTAAGTGTTTCCTATGTGTTATATAATATTATAAGGTATGTTATATGTTGTGGGTATTCGGAGGGATGTACTACAAGTTACGTGAATCTTTGTTACAGGTATGGGCATAGCTTGGTTACGTGTTGAATAAAGCTTGGAAACTGTCCCCAAGTCTTTCTGTCTCATCACAATTTATTCAACACGTAACAAGTCATCATGAACAACATACTGAAGCCCTCCCGCCTAGACACAGACCCCAGCTCTCTTACAGCGGCTAAGGAATGGAAACACTGGTATCGCACGTTTATGAATTTCATGGAAGAAAGTGGTGATAGTGCGCCGAATAAGCTGAGGGCACTAGTGAATTGTGTATCCCCCAGGGTGTATGAACTGATTGAAGATTGTGATACATATGAAAGTGCTGTTGCAAAACTAGAGTGATCTTACGTCAAAGTGCCGAACGAAGTTTTTGCAAGACATCTTTTGGCAACACGACAGCAACAATCTGGAGAATCCATCGATGAATTTCTTAGAGAATTACACAAACTTAGCAAGGATTGTACCTTTAAGGCTGTCACTGCTGAAAAGTATCGTGAGGAACTAGTTCGTGATTCATTCATCAATGGTACTGCCTCACCACTCATTCGCCAGAGACTATTAGAAAATAAATGTTTGAGTTTAGAAGCTGCATATAACCAAGCTTATACACTGGATCTTGCTCAACGTAACGCCAGTTCATACGCTCCCCCTGTTGCTCATGTCGCTGCTGTAATACCTGAACCGAAGCAACAGTTAATGACTGGCCAACAACAGCCATTAGTCGCGGAAAGACCAGGAGAGTCACGCGAGGGGGAGGGTTCAACTGTAGCTACTGTTTATCCTGCAAAGAGGAAGTACTTCTTTTGTGGTAGTAACGTTATTCACGCTAGGATAAAGTGTCCTGCCCGTAATGCTTCATGTATCAATTGTGGGAAGAAGAGGCATTTCGCTAAAGTATGCAGATGTACGACGTCAGAAAGTTCTGCAGCTGTCTTGTATAGCTCTACTCTTCTCACGATTCCAGTCGCATTCCCTCAAAATCTTTCTCATGCAGCTATTCAGGTCATCGTGAATGGGCATCCAGTGAAAGCATTGATCGATTCGTGTAGTTCAGACAGTTTCATAAGGGCAACCTTGGCTCAGAGACTGAATCTAGCTGTATGTTCTACGAGTAAGGCAATATCTATAGCATCGGTAACGCTTAATGCAACTTCACCAGCCTTTGTTAGAGTGTCTTTGAAGTACAAGGGTCAATATTACCCTTCTACACATTTAACTGTGTTGAATGACCTATGTTGTGACGTAATATTGGGTCATGATTTTCAAAAACAACATGAAAGTGTCACTTTCCAGTATGGAGGAAGTAAACCTGAACTAGTGATTAAGGGTGAAAATTCACTGTGCGCTCTAGCAACAGCAAAGATTGACGAACCGTCACTATTTTCTAACATGCCTGAAGGGTGTAGAACAATTGCAGTCAAATCAAGACAATACAGCAAAGATGATCAATTGTTCATCAAGGAACAGGTATCTCAATTGTTAGCTGAAGGAATTATAGAACCGAGTACGTCTCCATGGCGGGCACAAGTTGTTGTCGTCAAGGATCCACTCAACCTACACAGGAAAAGGCTCTGCATTGATTATTCTCAAACTGTTAACCAGTATACACTGCTTGATGCCTACCCGCTTCCCAGGATAGAGGATATGGTGCACGATCTAGCAAAGTATAAAGTCTTTTCTACATTTGGCTTAAAATGTGCATACCATCAAATAAAAATCAAAGAATGTGAGAAAATATACACTGGATTTGAGGCAAATGGGAAACTATACCAGTATTGCAGAATTCCCTTAGGCGTGACTAATGGCGTAGCTGTCTTTCAACGTGCTATGGATAAAATTGTTGAGGATGAAAATCTCAAGGACAGTTTTCCATACTTGGATAACATCACTGTTGCTGGATCGTCACAGTCTGAACATGATGATGTTCGAAGGTTTATCAAAGTTGTTAAAAAGAGGGACCTAACACTTAATGAATCAAAATCAGTCATATCTGTACCTACAATCAATGTTCTTGGTTATTGTGTGGGTAACAACATTATAAAACCTGATCCTGATCGCCTGCGTCCCCTTCAAGAGTTACCGCCTCCTACCACTGTAAAGAGTCCTAGGAGTGTGCTGGGCATGTTTGCCTATTATGCTAAATGGATTCCTAACTTCTCTGACAAAATTAAGCCTTTCGTAAATGTCAAGGCTTTCCCATTGGATAATACAGCACTCCCTGCATTCAAACTCTTAAAAGATGAGCTTACGAGCGCTGTTCTGTACTCTGTGGATGAAAAATTTCCATTCGTTGTGGAGTGTGATGCCTCAGATGTTGCCGTCTCTGCCGTCTTGAATCAAGGTAGTCGTCCAGTCGCTTTTATGTCCAGAACCTTCAAGGTAGTAAACTACATTACCCAGCGGTAGAAAAGGAAGCTACTGCTATTATTGAAGCAGTACGTAAATGGAGCCATTTCCTAGCTAGACAGTATTTTACGTTGGTCAGTGATCAGCGCTCAGTAGCGTTTATGTTTGATAGTAGAAGGCGAACTAAGATAAAGAATAACAAAATACAAGAATGGAGATTAGAGCTGGCATCATTTAGCTACACCATAAAATATCGTCCTGGTGAACAGAATGTAGTGTCTGATGCCCTGACTAGAGCATTTTGTTGTTCTGCCTCCTCTGAGTCTAGCCTCTCTGATATTCATGATGGTCTCTGCCAGCCCGGGGTCACTCGACTTTTGCATTTTGTGGGATCTAAAAACCTTCCCTTTTCCACAGAGGATGTAAAGAAGACTTGTGCCTCTTGCAAAATATGTGCATCCCTTAAACCACAGTTCTATCGCCCAGAGGAAGGGACACTAGTTAAAGCAACTCAACCTATGGAGCGCCTCAGTATTGACTTCAAGGGACCTGTGCCATCTACAACTCGTAACACATACACGCTGACTGTCGTGGATGAGTACTCCCGTTTCCCGTTTGCTTTTCCTTGCCCAAATATGTATGCTAAAACAGTAATCAAGTGTTTAGAGACTGTATTTACCCTCTGTGGAATGCCCAGCTTTGTTCACTCAGACCAAGGTTCATCTTTCTTGTCTCAAGAATTGAAGATGTATTTATCTCAGAAGGGTGTTGCAACAAGCCGTACAACTCCCTACCATCCTATTGGAAATGGCCAGGTGGAGCGCTATAATGGCATCATTTGGAAGGCTATTCGTCTGGCGTTTCAAACTCATTGCTTGGAGACGCGACAGTGGAAGATGGTGCTGCCGGAGGTGTTACACTCGCTAAGATCACTCTTGTGTACTGCAACAAATGAAACCCCTTATGAACGCTTCTTTTCTTTTCATCGCCGTTCTGGTAACGGGAGCTCCTTACCATCATGGCTTTTATCCCCAGGTCCTGTGTTACTGCGACGTAACCCCCGATCCAGCAAACATGACCGTTGGTGGACCAAGTTGAACTTGTAGATGTAAACCCAATCAATGTATGCTAATGTCAGGCATCCGGACGGTCGTGAATCAACTGTATCTGTTAGAGATCTGGCTCGTTGTCCCGAGTCAGCTCCTCTCCTGGAGGAGGAGGTAAATGAGCATCATGTTTCCACTCGTTCCCTAGATTTACCTACGACTTCGGACACCAAAATTGTCGAAATTGCTTCAGATGCAACAGACTATCAGCATATCAGACCACCACATGATGATAAAGGCATGTCCTCTACAAGTTCTCCTACACCTTCTCTGCGTAGATCTACTCGTGTGTCACGGCCTCCTGATCGTTATGGATTGTCTTGATTTTCTCTTAGGAGGAGAGAATGTAATGATATTAAGTTGTAAAGTAGTCGTTAGTGATTGACGTCAGTCTACGTCAATTGGTGTCCCCATGACGTGTGATAGTTGACCTCCAGCCGTGCACTGTGTTAGCTGTCAGTATCAGACTGTGTTCCACTATGAACACAAGTCGTGTCTCTTTATCGTTTTGACTGTTCTAACATGTAAGTATTGTGTACATAGTGTTGGTGTGGGTTATATGGTTTTGTTTTTTAAGATACGTACATAAATTAAGTGTTTCCTATGTGTTATAATTATAATATTATAAGGTATGTTATATGTTGTGGGTATTCGGAGGGATGTACTACAAGTTACGTGAATCTTTGTTACAGGTATGGGCATAGCTTGGTTACGTGTTAATAAAGCTTGGAAACTGTCGCCAAGTCTTTCTGTCTCATCACAATATATATATATATATATATATATATATATATATATATATATATATATATATATATATATATATATATATATATATTGTTACGCTGGCCCCCGTCCACGCACACGTATTTCACGGCCGACAACAGGTACACTCTTACCACAGCGGCAACCCACGGGATAGCACAGGACGGGTCGGCAGCAGACTGGGACACTTCTTGACGAAGATTCGTGGCAAGCAAGGGAGGCGAGGTAATAGACTCACAGAACCCAGACTTACTCAAAGAGGCAGGAAGACAGTCAAAGGCACGGCACAACTTCCTCACTTTACTGGCACATAACAGAGTAAATACAGGATGGCACACAGTAATTAACAGGACAACACAAACAGGGCTGGATCGCGTCCTCAGGGAGAGCAGGAGAGGAAAACGTCGCTGTACGATATGTTGGGCTAGCTGGCATCACCAGCTACGCGGGCAAGCAGTGATGCCATTTTAGCGGTTTTCCCGCTAGATCTGGAGGATTAAATTTTAATCTGGCAGGTCAATTTTGAATCTGGCGGCTATCGGGAATTCTAGCGGGATTGCAATTTAGTCTGGCGATTTCCTGGAGGGATGACAAACGATATAGACCTATAAATTTTCGATAATTAAAAATATTAAAATTTTCATTATTTCTCGTAAATTTATCAATTTTAAACATGCACATATATGGTAGCTGGATTTTGTATGGTTGCCCTAGCAACCCCACGCCGCGTGGCGTCGTGGGGCAGCCCCTCAGGCCTCAGGCTAGTCCGGTAGTCCCCTCGTGCACGTTGCGTGGTTACTGGCCGGCCGTGCCTTAAGTGCCATTTTTTCCTTTGACAATAAAATAATGGACACATTCACGATGCCAAAACGTAAACCATACTACCAACAAAAGTTTCGCAAAGAGTGGCTGAGTGATTCTCAGCTTAAAGAATGGTTAAGAAAAAAAAAAAAAAAAAAAAAAAACAGCGGAAGGTGAAACTGTCCCTAGCTGTAAATTCTGCCATTGTGTACTTTCTCCAAAACTGTGTGACTTGAAAGACCACGCTAAGACAAAAAAAAAAAAAAAAAAAAAAAAAAGTAAATGCACAAGGCTTTTCTCCAGGTAGAAAGCCTACTTTGCCTTTTCAATCTTTGAGAAATACAAGTGAGTGTCAGAAAGCTGAAGGAAAAATGGACATGTTTGTAGCTGCACATACGGCAGTTATTACTTATCATTATTATGGTTTAATAGGATCGTGGAATTGTTCATGTTGTTTTATGAAATATACAATTTTTTGTCTAGCAGGTCTCTGCCTAAATCTGGCGGGTTTTGGAGTCCAATCTAGTGGGTTTATATTTTTCAGGAGTGGCAACACTGCGGGCAAGACTGGGCAGTGTGGAGCCACCCACTGTTCTGACAGGTGTCCTGTTGTACACTCTCAATAGAGCCAAAGGAACCAGCTGAATTGTATGTATCAACACCTCTACTATGGCGCAGTGAGTAGCTAGACAACCAGAGGACACCAGTATGGCAGTGTCAAGACCTAGGCTCTTCACACCTGCTGGCAGGCGATGTACAAACGTCGCCGGCTCCTCACGGCGTCCTACACCTCCCGGCCGCCCAAACATCACCTTGGGCATGGACGACCTGGTTGGGCTGTTGGCCTCTGCAAACACAGGCAGTCGGAACTCCTGGCCTGCACAGGCCCCGAGACCCTGTGGACAGAGGACGGTGGCCACGCCACCTAAGTGCGAAGCTGACATGACGGCGGCGGCTTTCCGGACATGGAGGAAGTCAATGGAGGCCTGCATGCAGCTGAATGGTTGGACACTGTCGGTAACTGTCATCCACATTCGCCTGAATTGTGTCCCCGAGCTACAACAGACGATCGACACTAGGTTTACAGAAAACAAGTGGGAGAACCTCACACCCAAACAAGCCCTCGATGCGATCGGTGAGTTGGTCACGCACTCTTCAAACCAAGCCGTCCGGTGGAGCAGCTTCTTCAGTAGCAGGCAAGGTGAGCTGGAGCCCATGAAGGACTATTTCCAGCGGTGTTCTGCAGAGGCCGCTGAGTGTGATTTCCAGTGTCCCGTGTGTGAGGGGGACCTCTCAGAGTACATGCTTCTGCGGAAACTTGTGGTCGACCTCAGTGATCCAGTCCTGAAGAAGGAGGTATTCCAAGGATGTCCTGCCTTCACCAGTGTCGAAAAGTTACATGAAAAGTGTTTCGCACATGAGGCAGCGGTTCGCGACTCAGGTGAGTGGTGCCGTGCGTCTGCCAACGCGACGGCGGCTGTGGCAGCGGTAGGGTCTGTGTCGGAGGAGGAGGGTGGGGAGTGTGTGGCCGCCATCCGTCCCTCCAACCACCCCAACTGCACAAGATGCGGGACGTTCCATGGCCGTGGTAAGGGCCAGTGCCCTGCGAGTGGGGCTCGGTGCCTCAAGTGTTAGAAAATGGGGCATTTTAAAAAATGTTGTAAAGGGAAAGTGGCTAGCCATAAGGATGTGTCTATAGTAACGGGGGCCGTGACAGCTGCCGCGAGTCACCTGCCCCTCCAGCCGCGATTGGAAGTGAAGGTAGCAAAGGGCACGCATAGTATCGGCCCTACAAGTGCTCTGGCTGTGGCGGATACAGGTGCCATGGTGTGTGTGGCTGGCACTGCTCTTATGAGCAAGCTTCGGATACGTACAGGTGAACTAAGAGAGTGCAGGGACCTGATAGACGTGGCAGACATGCGGGTTCAGTGTATAGGTTACACTACTTGCCACATTAGCTCTAAAGACCAGTCAGTGAGGCAAAAGGTATATTTTGTGCGTTCAGCAAAAGACTTGTACCTCTCCTTGGGAGCCTGCAAGGGGCTTGGTCTAGTGCCTGAAGACTTTCCGCGACACACACAGTTCACGGTAGGGGCAGCATGCAGCGAGGAAGCTCTAGGGGACGAGGTTTGCCAGGTACCACCCAGATCTACCGAGGTGGCTTTCTCCCCTCTGGAGGAAAATATCGCTAGACTTGAGGGGTGGATTCTGAAGCATTTTTCATCTACGACTTTCAACACCACCAAATCTCCACTACCAGTGATGGCGGGCCCTCCCCACCGAATCCATCTCGTTCCAGGTGCTATGCCGCGTGCCTGTCACACCCCGGCAGCTGTGCCGAAGCATCGGGAAGCTGAAGTAACGGCGCAACTAGATGAAGATGTTAGAAGGGGTGTCATCGAGTCAGTGCCTGCTAAAGAAGCCACTGAATGGTGCGAGAGGATGGTGGTGGTGGCTAAAAAAAACGGCCAACCCAGACGCACCGTAGACTTCCAGCTACTGAACTCTTGCTGCAAAAGAGAAACTCACCATACAGCTGCCCCCTTCGACATGGTCTCCGGGATACCAGCGCACACCTACAAGACTGTTGCAGACGCCTTCTGGGGATTCCACCAGGTGAGCTTGGATGTGGAAAGCCGACGACTGACCACCTTTATAGCACCCTGGGGTCGGTACAGATACAGAAGGTCGCCCATGGGACATTGCTCAGCATCTGATGCGTATACCAGGCGCTTCGATGATGCCATTCAGGATATACCACGTAAATTCAAGTGCGTAGATGATACGATGCCTCCGTGGACGATGCGTTTTGGCACGCTTATGAGTTTCTAGACACATGTGCCAAAGCTGGGATCACCTTGAAACCAGAAAAATTCAAGTTTTGTCGCAGAGAAGATGAGTTTGTTGGCTTCCACTTGGGGTGGGACCACTACCAGCCAACGCTTGAACGCTTAGCAGCCATCAGGGAGTTTCCCATGTCAAGCCAGCCGACCATCACTGACATCATATCCTGGCACGGCATGGTCAATCAACTGGCGCCATTCCTTGCTACAACGCCTGTCATGGAGCCATTCCGAGAACTTCTCAAGAGACCAGCTGGCAAGAGAGTGTATTGGGATGATCAACTGAAGGAGAAGTTTCACCAGGCACAGTCTACATTCTGCCAGCTGGCCAAGGATGGCCTCGTGTACTATGATATATCGCGGCCTACAGCAGTCGTGACAGACTGGTCCAAAGAAGGTATTGTATTTGTTGTATTGCAGCAGCACTGTACCTACACCTCACCAGATTCGCCATTCTGCTGCAAAGGGGGGTGGCGTCTGGCCCTGTGCGGCAGCCGCCACTTGACTAAAGCAGAGCCTGGGTATTCAGCGATTGAAGGAGAGGCTCTGGCTATTGCATGGTGCTTGCGCAAGGCCCGGCTGTTTCTTCTTGGATGCCCTAACCCCATAGTGGTGACAGATCATCGCCCGTTAGTGGGGTTGTTCAGAGACAGGTCCCTCGCTGATATGTTAAACCCGAGGCTGTTTCGTCTTAAGGAAAAGACCCTGCAATTCAGGTTCACGGTCAAATACCTACCGGATAAGCATAACAAGGCTGCTGACTCCCTTTCGCGATTCCCTGCTCTCAAAGCTACGCCGGATGAGGATGATATGGACCAAGAGGGGGACATAGCGGCCGCAGTGCGTGCGGTGACAGTGGCAGCATTGAACCAGGAGAGCAGCGTCATCATGGACGAAGAGACTGTGACCAGGGCAGCAGCAGAGGATCCAGAATACCAGCTTCTGATCAGCAAGGTGCAATCAGGAGATTGGCACCAACACAAAGCACAAGAAGCTCCTTGCCTACGCCCCTATTATGCAGTGAGAG
>CM035177.1:4022132-4059632 GCA_020233015.1 Callinectes sapidus | reverse complement strand
GTTCTGTGGGCGTCCGCTAGGCCTCCTCCAGGTTGGGTTGTCCCTTACGGAAACAACCCGACAAGCAGGGTCGGCTTCCGGGTATCGCGCCACATGCCCATAAAGCCGCAGTTGGCGCTGACGGACTATGCTAGTAATAGGCCTCGAATCGGTCTCGTGGAACAATCGCTGATTTGACACAAAGTCATACCAGCGGTATCCCATGATCCTGCGAAGGCATCTAGTACCAAAGACATCAATTCGCCTCTTCAGGTCGGTGTTCAGCGTCCATGTCTCACATCCATAGAGTAAGACAGGGATCACCAGCGACTTGAAGATCCGAATCTTTGTCCGTCTGCACAGGTATCGACAACACCAAAATACTCGTGTTGAGCAAATCCATAACGCCGTAGGCCAGGCCAATCCGCCGTGTGACTTCTTGGCTCGACCCACAATCGTTATGTACTACACTACCAAGGTATGTGAAACTTTTCAAGATCTCAATGTCCTCGCCACACGCATGGACAGACTGTACTGTTTCATCCAGCACGCCTCCAAACACCTGGACCTTGGTCTTGGCCCAGGAAACCTTAAGTCCCAAGGGCTTCACCTCCTCGTGCAGTGCCTCTAGAGCCATTACCAGAACCTCCAGTGACTCAGCGAAGATTGCTGCATCATCAGCAAAAACAAGATCTGTAATCTTGGTGTTGCCGACAGATACTCCGCAATGACTTTGTTCCACAACTCTGCCTAGTACCCAATCCATGCATGTGTTGAAAAGTGATGGAGCAAGCACACAGCCCTGCCTCACACCTGTATTCACAGGGAAGAAGCTGGACACGCCTCCTCCACACTTCACAGCACTTACAGTCCCGGAGTACAGGCCAGTTAATAGACCAATAATCCTTGCAGGAATCCCACGGAGACGCAGAAGATCCCAGAGTGTCTCTCGATGCACTGAGTCAAACGCCTTCTTGAGATCGACATAGGCTGCAAGCATTCCCTGTCGAAACTCACGTCGGCGCTCCACCAGTACGCGAAGCGCTAGGATACGGTCAGTTGTTGACTTACCGGGCGTGAACCCTGACTGTTCAGGTCTCTGATGCTTCAGCAGGTGAGTGCGGATCCGTGTCAGCAGCAAATGGGCAAGCACCTTGCCTGGTACGCTGAGCAGCGTTATTCCACGGTAGTTGCTGCAGTCTTGACGGTCCCCTTTCCCCTTCCAGATAGGGACGACCAACCCCTTCTTCCAGTCAGGGGGAATGGTACCTGAATGCCATACAGCAGTCAAGACAGCATGCAACCCACGGATCATGGCTTCACCCCCAGCTTTGAGCAGCTCCGCACTGATGTTGCAGATGCCAGCTGCCTTTCCACCCCTCAACTTTGCCACAGCCTCCTTGACATCGCCAATGGAGGGTGCAGTTTCGTCAATGGGTGGATCAGCATCCAGCGTCTGCAACCCTTCAGTCCGGAGCTGTCCGCTTGGAGGATCCACCGTGAACAGCTGCTCAAAGTACTCAGCCCAACGAGCCATCTGCCCATCTGCGTCCGATACGAGGCAACCATCTGCTGTTCGGATAGCACTCACCTGAGAAGTAGACTTGGAGCGGAGTTTCTTCAGAGCTCGATAGGCAGGTCTGAGGTCATTAGCATTTAAATGACACTCGACATCCTCAGCGAGACCCCTGACGTACCTCCTTGTCTCTTCTCAGAAGAGTTCTAGTCCTACTTGACAGAGTCCTGTACTGGTCATGGTCCCCAGCAAGTCTGGCAGCGCGGCTCTCCTCAATACTTTCCAGCGTCTCTGCCGAGGTGAAGCCAATCCGTGACCTCGGGCGCTCCCCAATCCATTCCTTGGCAGCCTCAAGAGTCTCACGCTTGAAGGTATCCCATAGCTCCTCAGGGTCCTCAACGGTGTCGAGCAATCCAAACCGATTGGAGACTGTCACTGCATACTCTTGTGCACATGTCAAGTCCTTCAGCCTCTCAAGATGAAACACAGTGTGGATGCCTCTTGGAGGCTTTCTGGACTTGATATGAAGCTTGAGTGAAGCAACAACAAGCCTGTGATCGGTCGCAAAGAACTCGGCACTCCGAAAAACCCTGCAGTTTCGGAGGATCTTCCAACGAGTACTGACAAGGATATGGTCGGTCTCCTTCGCTACCCCTCCGGCATTGCTATACCAAGTCCAGCGGTGCAGCGCTTGTCTCTGATACCAGGAACCCGCAATTCTCAGCCTTCTGGATCTTGCAAAATTCAGAAGGAAAGAGCTGTTGTCATTCCTGGTACCAGAACCATGGGGACCAACACATATTTCATAGCCAGCCCTTTCGGTGCCAGTGACAGCATTAAAGTCGCCCAGGACAATGAGTGCATCACGACGGGGACACTGGTCCAGTACAGAGTCGAGTTTGGCATAGAACATCTTATCTTCAGTTTCACATACCTCGGTAGGAGCATATACAGAAACAACAGACATGAAGCCTAAACTGTGCTTCAGCCTTAATGATGAATTAATGATTGAAAAGGGAAATGCTTTTAGGTACAAATGACATTCTAAATCTATCAGTACGCTGCATGGGTAGAGCTAACCTTTTACCAGATCTTAGATATGTATAACAGTTATGTAGCGGATAAGTTACATCTTTTATAATCCTGCTTAGTTGTTTCATTGTACCTATTTCATAAAGCTTATCTAGTGATATGGTCTCTGTACCTAGTTTCTCTGCCTTTTCAACAATCCTTCCCAACTTATTTTTATCTTTACAAGTAAGCTTTCCATACCAGGCAGTGATTGAAAAGTTTAGAACCGATTCTAATACTGATTTGTAAAATAGGCTAATGATAATTTTATCAACATGTAGGTTACGCAAGATACGTACATATTGTAATCTTTGATTATATTTCCTTGACACCATATCTGTAATAATATTGCCCTTCAACTTATCATTGATCATAAAGCCCAAATACTTATACTGATGTACTCTTTCTACATTTTCTTCCTCAATTGTTAATAGGTCTGGTATATGTTTATATTTAGTTCTGAAATCGAATATGATCTCCTTAGTTTTCTTTACAATGAGTTCCAAAAAGTTTTGTTTACTTCAATCAGCAATTTTTTTTATCTAAGATAAACAACTTTTCCTAGATCACTGTATCGTCAGCATATTTTACAATAGTACAATCATCATCAGTCTCACTTCTACAATCATCTGTAGCCTATACAAGGTGAAAAGAACTGGGGACAATACAGAACTTTGGGGGGCTCTTGTGTTGGTGACTATCACATTAGACTTAATATTATTTACATTGGTATATTTTCAGATATTTCTATTTTCACCCAATTCTAGCATTTTATTGAGAAATATATGAGGTTGCATGGTATTAAATGCTGAACTAAAATCAATATACAGTGCTCTAACTTGTGATTTAGGCTTATCTAAGTGCTTATTAATATAATTTAATAGTATAAGTGTTGCGTCATGCACACTCCTATTATTACAATAATCAAACTGCATAGGATCTTTTGAATTATTTGTCTTTTCACATATGTAGTTTTCAATATACTTTCTGAACATTTCATAATATTAGATGTTAATACTACAGGTCTAAAATCTTTGGGATCTCTTTGAGAGCTAATTTCTGCAATAGGTTTCACTTCAGATTCCTTCCATTTATAAGGAACCACTCCCTGATTTATTGAGACCTGGAATAATGTGGTCAGTACGGGTGTCAGTTGGTTTGCACAACATTTAAGTACCCTGGCATGCAGCCCGTCTGGTCCTATAGCTTTACCAGCCCGTATGTTCTGCAGGGACTTCTGCACGTCTTCTTGTCTAATTATAATTCTTTCATCATCGTTAGACTGAATTTCTGTCATTACTGCATTACACGCATCACTGATATCATGTCTTTCAAATCTCGCAAAGAATGCGTTCATTTCATTTACATATATGTTGATATTGTTACGAACCCATGTATGGGGGGGAAGGGGGGTGTGTACTTGTGTATGTGTGTCTGTATGTGCGTGGCGGGCTTGAGAGTAGACAAAGAAGAAACGGGTCTGGGACGAGAGAGAGAGAGAGAGAGAGAGAGAGAGAGAGAGAGAGAGAGAGAGAGAGAGAGAGAGAGAGAGAGAGAGAGAGAGAGAGAGAGAGAGAGAGAGACCCGTGTCGAAGGAGCGAGACAAAGGGAGGGGATTTTGACGACTCGGCACTCGGTAGCTGGTTGTTGGCTGGCCGCAGGCAGGGAGAGCGAGCCGAGCGAAGGCAGTTGCGGGCCGGAGGGAAGAGCCCCGTGAGAGTGCTGCCTCGCTTCCCCTCGCTCCTGGACAGATATACCCTCTGACTGCTATGTAATAGTGCCTGTGCGTTGGCAGTGTGTGTGCCCGGACTATGTGTGCCTAGTTGACATTGTAGAAGCCTGCTGGGAGGCCGTGAAAGAGGTGTGAGATGTGAAGTGGCCCGACCTGCAGCCTTGCTGAGTGTCGCTCTGTGGGTGCCTTTGTCCTTGTGTGAGGTGTTGTGTCACACGGTTCCCCCCCCCCCCCCCGTGTCATGTGTACTGCTTGCTGAGTAAACTAGCCAAAGTGAACTATGTGTCTGCTTTGTCCCCAATTCTGAGCTGTTATAGGTATACTTCGCTACACTTGCCCATCCGAACTGTTTGGAAGTTACATAACCTCCCTGTGCACATGTGTGGCCTGAGACCGTGCTGTTAGGGGCAGTGAGAGGGTGTGAAGAAGGGGGTTAACGTAGCAGTGGTGTCAGGAATAGCGGGATATTTGATGGGGCCAAGTGACTAGCCGAGTGTTGTAGTAGCAAAATGGAGGACGAATGCAGACGGCAAGATGGCTGGAATGAAGCCTCTGTGTGTGCGGGTGAGGCTAGTGACGTCACATTGGCCGGAGAGGAAAATTCCGCCGTGATGACGATGTTTCAAGCCCTGATGACACAAATGAAGGAACAGGCGTTGAAAATAGACCAGCAGGCAACAACAATATTAGACTAGCAGGCGGTGAAAATGGACGAGCAGGCAGCACTAATAAGGGAGCTGGTAGCAGGATTCTCACAAGTAAAGGAAGAAGTTGTAGCATCCCAAGAGCCCCCTGAGTTGGAATGGCAGCTGTGTGGCGTGACTGGCCATTGTAAGCTGAGTCTCTGTTGCCGACATGGAGGAACCCTGTCTGTTCGAGCTGGACTCCCTGTTTGGCAATGCAGTGTGTGATGACCTCCGAAGGATGCAGATGCAGGTACATGGAGAATTCGTACCACTGGTCCTTGAGGGCGCTGCTGAGCAGGTGGAGAGCCCCGTGACGAATTCAGATGTCGAGGACGAGAGACTGGAGCTACACTGCCGAGTCGTGAGGGGAGAGGCTCCGGACGCCACTGGCACTGAGAAAGCCTGTGGAGGCCAAGCAGCGGTGAGCAGCTGCTGTGATGACTGATGAGGTTTGGCGGCGCAGGGAAGGCGGGCCCCGTGGGAAGCGTAAGCGGAGAGAGCGAGGCTGACCAGCAGCGGGACGGCGGCCAGCATGTCCACCCGGTATTGGGGTGGATGGAGGAAGGCGAGCAGCCATGCAGGAAGGAATTTTCGCCGGAAAGTCCTGCTACCAAGGGCTTGGTGGAGCAGGGGGTGACGCAACAGCGTGTTGCAGAAAGGCGTGGAGAATGCAGCACGGGAGCACACGTAAACCCTTTCTCCCTGCTGGTTGAGTTGCTGGAGGAGGTGCATGCTGGCATCTCTGGTGGGCACCTGGGACGAAGGAAGACTCTGTATCGCCTGTGCCGACGCCTGCGCTGGATTGGCACGGGACTGAGTGGAGTGTTGCTGCAAGCTGTGCCACGTTGGGGTCGCCGAGAAGGAATGGGTACGACATACCAGAGCAGCACTGAGGTGGTACCAGTTCGGTGCCCCATGGGAGAGGATGGCGGTGGATATCGCGGGGTCACTGCTGTGTAAACCCCGAGGTAACCGCTACCTCCCGACAGCTACTGGATGACCACCTAAGTAAGAGCTGCCACAGACGTTGCCTGAAGTTGTGGCGACGTTGCAGCAGCGGATGGAGGCCACGCGACAGGTGTCGAGTAATCTCCGCCTCGCGGGGCAAGCCATGACTCACTGGTACCAGCCGTGCGCCGGGTATGTGAAGAATGCGGTGAGGGACCGCATCTGCCTGTACAATCCCCGCGAGAAACGAGGCCTCGTCCTGAGGCTGCAAAGCAACTGGGAGAGCCCGTGTACTGTCCTTGAGTGGCTCTCTGACATCATCTGCAAGCTGGGCGATGGCACACGTAAGCGGCCGCGCATTGTCCACGTTGATCGAGTAGACCGTCTGTGGAGGTATGCAGGAGATGCCACCTTTCCCTGGGAGGGCCAGGAAGGCACTCTCCTGACTCCTCCCTCACCTGGGAGTGAGAGTGGTGAAGACCCCGCTCTAGACAGCGATGGCCAGGGTGAAGGGAGCAGTGACAGTAGTGATGGTGAGGCCGAAAGCCAGGTCTATGAGACTAACAGGCGTACCAGGGCCCGGAGGCCACCACAGTGGTTAAGGGACTATGCAGAAATTTAGTTGTTGTGTGGGATAAGATATAGAAGTGATATGTTTTTCTTTTTTTCTGTTTAGTTTATTTTCTTTTGTATTGAGTTGAGGATGGCCGGATCAGCCTTTTAACAAGAGGGGGGGTAGTGTTACGAACCTATGTATGGGGAGGGGGAGGGGTGTATATGTATACGTGTGTC
Source organism: Callinectes sapidus (assembly GCA_020233015.1). Lineage (NCBI taxonomy): Eukaryota > Metazoa > Arthropoda > Malacostraca > Decapoda > Portunidae > Callinectes > Callinectes sapidus. The sequence continues at coordinate 4,052,908 of CM035177.1, read as the reverse complement.
TGTATGTACGTGGCGGGCTTGAGAGTAGACAACGGATCTAGGACGGTCTAAGACGGGGGAGAGAGAGAGAGAGAAAGAGAGAGAGAGAGAGAGAGAGAGAGAGACTCGTGTCGGAGGAGCGAGACAAAGGGAGGGGATTTTTACGACTCGGCATTTGGTTGGTGGCCGGCCTTAGGCAGGGAGAGTGAGCTGAATAAAGGCAGTTGGGGGCCGGAGAAGGACAGAGGGAAGAGCAGTGTGAGAGAGTGCTGCCTCGCTTCCCCTCGTTCCTGGACAGATATACCCTCGGACTGCCAAGTAATAGTTGTACTGGCAGGGCTGGGAGAGAAACAACCTTGGTCGCTTGCTTCCTTTACTTGACTGACTTAGTTACAACTCACCGATCCTTTCATAAGATCGGTTCGAAGCTTTGAAACATAAAACCACCTTAACCGTAGTTACACATTACATGACACTCCCCCCTGATCCTAAATTAGATCATTATATTGAAATGGTCTAGCTGGTCGGCGCTCCCGTAGCCCCGACGAGGCAATGGTCGTCCTGGCCCCCCGTCGTCAGATTGTTGGTCGTCACTCTCCTCTGGCTCTCTCCGTGGAACTTGGATGACAATCGGCAGCTCGTTGTCCTCTGCCGACACACTTTGCTTGTCCATAGCCAATGGTTTCTGTGCGGGGAGAGGCGGTGGAGTCGCCGCCACTCTTAGGTCACGGACGTGACGGGGCATGCCATCTACCTCCACATTCTGATCCGACACCACCTTGATTACCGTGCCTAATAGACTCTACACGTTGCAGCGCCTGCTGAGGTGTCTTATCCACACACGATCCCCAACGTTATAATGGTTTTGGCGGACTGGTAATTGAAGCTCCTCCTTCACTTTATCGATGTCGAGCAACCTGACTTTATATCGAAATAGCTGGTTGGCAGGGGCGGAGTCAGCATCATTCCCTTTCGGCATGGTGTTGTAGCGGTATGCTGCCTCGGTCACTGAACAGTTCTTCCGTGCTTGTATAGTCTTCACAGTTCTGTGACATCGCTCAGATATTCCATTTCCAGAAGGAACATTAGCACAGCGACATTTAACTACCATGCCCCAGCGCCTGACGAAAGCACAAAACATGCTACTGCGGAAACTAGTTGCATTATCAGTTAGAAGCTCCTCAGGTGCTCCCCGTTCGAAGAATACAGACTCCAGCTGTTGAAGAACACTGGCAGTGTCTTGTCGACGAATTTTCATCCCGATGGTGTAACGTGCAGGGCCACAATCGATGAGGGTTAAGTAATGTTCGTTCTTAACATGGCATATGTCCATGCTGAGTCTCTTCCAGGTTTCAGAAACCCCCAGCTTCCCCTTTTTCCATCTCTCTGGCGCCGGGTCGAAAGACTGGCACTGTTGACAAGCACGAACGACACTCCACACCTGCCGTCGTTGAATAGCTGGGCGCACTTGCCTGCAGAAGTACAAAGTGCGCCGGATGCCTGTATGCCCGGCGGCTTCATGTACTTTTGCGATGTCATCTTCAGAGATTACCGTCACCGCTCCACATGGCAGTGACTCGGTCTCACGACAAAGCCATCTTTTCGGTACTCTGGTGAGAATATCTGCTTTGTTTTCAGCAGATGGCACCAACTTCACATTCAGGTCCAGACGGTACTCCTCAACTATGGTTTTCCCAGTTTCCAGTCTCCTTCGAATTAAAATTTCTACCTCGGCTTTTGTCTTCACGCGTGCTTTCCCCGACAAAATATCCGTGATCCAATGGTACACCGTCTGTGAATCGGTCATTAAGGTGAGCTTCTTCATTTTCCAAGAAACGGCAAGGTTAATACCTTTGACGACAGCATCCAACTCGGAGAGATTAATGTGGGAGCAGTCATCCTTCCCCAGCCAACACCCGTCTTCTATTATGTCGCCATTTACCTCTATGGCAGCGCCCATTGCCAGAGAACTAGCATCTACCCACACAGTGGCTTCGTCTCCTGCCACATCCCATCGTCCACGAGCTGGATCACACTCCTCCACTCTCTTCAGTGTCTCGGCAAGCATGGAATGCAAACCGGGGTCGGCACTTTCATCGTCCCACGAAGTCGTGGTGGCGTTGGAGCGTCTTTTCATGTAAGACGCCACCACCCTTAGCCACCCAGATACTGGCAGATGACTCGTCAGTTGTCCGCAGATTGAGAAAACAGCACGTCTTGTCAGCTTGTTCGGCATTTCACTCGCCACGTTGTCACGCTTCCATCGCAGGACACTGTGCTCCCCCCAGACTCTGATGCCGAGCACACGGGAGCCATCAGACACCTGCTCAGCCGGTTTGCTGGTCAGGCTGTAGCGTCGTAGATGAGCCTCAACCTCGACTGCTGACGCAATACCTTCGTCCACCAAAATGTCATCCAAGTATGGCGAGGTGGCTTGTTCAATTATCTCGTTCCAGCTGAGAACAGTGCCGAGGACCTTTTTCAGAACGAGCGGCGCTATGTTTAATCCGAAGCCCAGTCTTGTCAAACAGTACCTTTGTCCCCGGAATACTACTGTCTGACACGACCACAGCGAGGGGTGAACATGAATCTGCAGGTACGCTTTATGTAGATCCATGAGAGCAACCTTCTGACCGCGTCTGCGCCACTCTCTGAGTTTCTCCACGCAAACATCCGCCTCGGCTGTATGTGCGTCAACATATGAATTCAACTCTCAAAAGTCCAACACAGGGCGCACCTTTTTCTTATTCTGTTGCACCACAGCCATCAGAGAAATAGTCCCTTTTACTGGTCCGTGAACTCTCTCATTGTACGGTACCAACCAGCCCTCTTGTATCCACTGACACAACTCGTTTTCATACTCTTGTCGAGCCACACGAGGTATCGAGTACTCCGAGACACTGTTCTGTAGCCACGGTGGACCCTCGTTTCCGGGCCACTTCCACGACACAATCCACTTGTTAGCTTGCCCATCATAAACCACTCTAAAGTCCTTCTCGTTAATGGTAACTGTTTCTGTAGTCACTGCAGCGGCCGAAGCCTTACAGTCCTCGATACCAAACCGTACATTTCTAGACGGGCTAACAGTCACACCACAAAGGGCCCTTACACAGTTCATACCGAAAATAAACTCATAATTAAGAGGTTTAAAAGGCACCACAAGCGCACTCACAGACACAGACCCGCCTGAATGCAAATGAATCTTTATCTCACTTGTCCCTAAGCACTTATAGCGCTCTCCGCTCACTGTTGTCACGCTGACGTTTTCTCTTGTCCAACGAGAACACAAGGAAGCGTGCACAATACACTTTGTACACTGTTACGACCCCAGGTTAAACCCTGACAAGGTTCCCAACCCAACTGGGGAGACCTGTCAATAAGTGAAGTCAATGAATAGTAAGGCCACATTACAACGGGTTTAACGCTTTGGGTTGTAACTAGAAAAGAAAAAAAAAAGAATAAAATTAATAAAATGAACATAAGTTCTAGGGGATGGAGACTTAAGAAAAGAGTCTCATATATTCACAAGATTTGTTCACAAATAATTAAGAGTAGGAATTAAGTTTAACCAGGATAAAAATAAGTCAGGTCCGTTACAGTTAAGGGAATTATAATAACTTCCAGTAAAATTAAAATAACACAAAAATTAAATGTTTCACCTCAAAAATAGGAATAATTCAAGAACTAAGAGACACCAAAATAACTGAGAAAGATCCACACACGCTGGTGATCACATACACACCGGTTCAGAAACCGAATAAATCCCGGATTACACAGAGAAAATAATCACCAGAACACACCATAATAACGTTCACAAGAAAATAGCACCGCAACTTGTTAACACCCGTAGCTGAATCACCATAATAAGAAATTAACCCAACACAATGCAATAATGATGCTAAGATAAAGGAAACCGGGCGGGCACCTACAAAATGGCGTACCTGAGGGGATTACACGACTCACGAAAAAACACCCGTCACCACTCTCGCCAAAATACCACAATAAATCAAAGGACAAACCCTTACACCAAATAACCCGTAAAACATCTCAACACATTGGCAATAATTGTGCCTAAAAGACAGAATCCTAGCACCAAGAATAAGAACAATAGAAAAATACTCAGCCCGGTACAAAGAGAGACACCACTGCGTCTGGTCCCCTCGCCCCTCGCCCGCTCGCTCAGGTCTGTCTCTCCCCTGACCGGTTTTCGTCCGTCGCGCTTCTCTCTCCCTCCTCGGCGGAGGAACACCATTACGTCACACAACGCCTCTTCCACCTCAAAGCCTTAATTACAACTCCCTAACGCGAACGGAAATTAAACTATTATTCTAACAATACATTTACACAATTATAATATAGATACATGCATCACAAATAAATTCATATATGGCACTACATAATTAGCTTCCCTCGGGGGAACGACGCGGCGCGTACTCGACCTTCACAGAGCAGCCTTGTTTGTCACATAAATTCCGCTGACCTGACAAAACGTGACCCGGCTAGTCACCAACGAACCTTCTAGATGCTACGCAGTTATGTGAACATTACAATATATTTACGAATAACGAGATTACATACAATAGATACATACATATAGTAAATAATAGTATAAGGTATATATAAAGAATGGGCTGTCCTGGGAACATTACATATAGTTACATACAAACAAACATTGCTCGCAGGACACCAATAATAATATTTATCGTCAATACCTGACGGTCGTAACAACACCCTGTATCAATTAGGGCATCGCAGTTCACGCTATTCACCAATAGCTGCATCTCTGGTAGAGCGCCATTTACTGATAATCCGGAGAAGGGGCTGGCGCTGGTGCCGCCTCTCCTTCGTAGTTTTCCCGGGCATGAAGCGGCGAAGTGTCCTGGTTGCCCACATCCATAACAGCGCGCGTTACCACGCCCTCCTCTGCGCCAGCCACGCCGCGCCGTACAGGAACGAGCAAAATGATTGGGCTGATTGCAAGCCCGACACAGGACGCCAGCAGTTGTCGATGCTGCTCGGTGTTGATGGCAGACTGAAGCAGCACCCGCGCCTACATTCTCTTCCGCCAGGACGGCACGAGCGCGGGTCACAATTTGATGAATGTCCAGTTCTTCGAGTCGCGAGCCGGCCCTCAGGACGTAGCGAGCAGAGTCAGGGAGGCCAGCTACAAAAGCACAACTCAGTCCAGCTTCTGGTATGCCTCCAAACAGCTCAGCAAGGCGGCGCAGGCCTGCCAAGTAGACGTCGACTGACTCACTGTCTCGCAGTTTCCGGCCAACAAACTGTTTGTAGGCGATGAACTTGTCCACCGCAAAGGCCGAAGTGAGGGCAGCTTTTATCTTGTCGAAGCTCCCTTTATCTGCACTGCTGAGCTGCTGATATACAGAAAACGCCCCACCGGTGAGGTGAAGCGGCACTACGTTTTCTAACTTGGTTACTCCTCCCAGCCGGCACACCAATTCCAACTTCTCCAACTACTCTGCTACTTCTCGCCCAGCGCCGTCAAAATCTGGTATCAGCCGGAGATCCATCGAGAGAGTGTCTGTACCGTCTTCCTTCCCCATCGTGTGAACGTCGTAAAAGGCCTAGATAGCTTGTACTGGCGGGGCTGGGAGAGAAACACCCTTGGTCGCTTGCTTCCTTTACTTGACTGACTTAGTTACAAGTCACCGATCCTTTCATAAGATCGGTTTGAAGCTTTGAAACATAAAACCACCTTAACCGTAGTTACACATTACATCACAAAAGTGCCTGTGCGTTGGCAGTGTGTGTGCCCGGACTGTGTGTGCCTAGTTGAATTTGTGGAAGCCTGCTGGGAGGCCGTGAAAGAGGTGTGACGTGTGAGGTGTACCGACCTGCTGCCTTGCTGAGTGTCACCCTGTGCGTGCCTTTGTCCTTGTGTGAGGGGTTGTGTCACACGCTTCACCCTGGTGTTACGTGTACTGCTTGCTGAGTAAACTAGCCAAAGCGAACTCTGTGTGTCTGCTTTGCCCCTCATTTTGAGCTGCAAGTACTTGGCTGTACTTGCCCACCCGAACTGTTTGGAAGTTACTCGATCCCCCTCTGCACCTGTGCGGCCTGAGACCGTGCTATTGGGGGCAGAGAGAGAGTGTGAAGAAGGGGGTTAACGTAACAATATTTTCTGGTTCAGGTACACACACACGGTTTCTTCTTGTGCCCGCACAGGATTTTAAGTCTTTTTCAAGCGTCTTTTACTCTGTTTTAAATAAGCCTTCAACTTTTTCTTTGTATATTCTTTTAGATTCAGTTATTTTCTTATCTATGTCTCTTTGCAATGTTCTTTCAACATCACTTCCATTTCGCACGAGCCTGTATTTTTCATTTAGCATAGATTTTAGTTCTTTCCTTAGCCATGGTTTATTGTTTGGGTATATCTTTATTTTCTTGGTTCATACAATCATGTCAAAGCAAAAGTAAAAATATTAATTGAAAATATCTAAATTAGTGTTGGTGTCAGTCCCGTTTTCTATCAGAGCAGACCAGTTTTTACAGTCAAAACACGCTTGTAGTTGTTGCATGTTATCATCATCCCTTTTCTAATTTCAATTTCTTTCGGTTTAACTCTTTTCAGTAATTGTTTATATGTGGGTACACAATATAGCATGTCATGGTCTCCCTTTCCAATGCTTGGTCGTTTAAAAACTTTATATCCGTTTTTAATAATGCAATACATCTTATCTTGTGTCACATTACCTCTCGTGGGACAGTTTACTGTTTGTTCGTACGTAGGGACTTTTCCTTGAAAATCACAATAATTAAAATCTCCCATAACAATTATTGGACTATTCGGGCTTTCATTTCTGCAATTTATAACAGTTTTCTAGTAAATCAGCTGCATGTGCATTGTCAGATTCTATAGTGTTAGAGTTGTTCTGGAGGCATTCATGAAATGGATGCCAGAGTTATTTTATTATTATGTGAACATCCACAACTTTTATTAACATAATAAGTGAATAAACAGCAGCTGTCTGTTAGCTATCATGCAAATCAGCCATCAATAATAGCCTGCTGAGTAGCATGTCCTGCTGCACGGTTGAGGACCCTATCGGCAGCTTCAACTTCCACCGGCAGAGATAATAAGAATTCAAGAATGAACTTGATCAGCATTAAGTACTGTTTATGTTCATTGACTTACACCCATTCCATTCCTTTTATTTTTAATGTTTAAGTAATGCTTATAAAATAAATTATTTTAAAATATCAAAAGTATTGCCAAAAAAAAAGCAGTATTTAAGAAATGAATAATAGCTCGCACTATCTTAGATGTACGGTACCTGTGGTGGGAGTGGGATGCGCCATGTAACACAGCGAATGTGCAGAAGGATGCAGCTTGCTACAATCTGGGCACACTTTATAGGTTTGTATTGAAGAACACCACCTGACCTGTGGAGGCAGCTATAAATGAAAATGTATATTAACTAGAGAAGCTTCCAGTAATGATTCCTGCAATTTCTCATACAATCACCTTACTGCAGTAAACAAGATAACTCGTTAAAACTTTCATAATAAAACTAGTTGATTTAAGTTTACTGTAGATACAATTAGTTGGTAAAAGAAGGGGAAGCCAATTTACTTGAAGCGATTCTTCAGGATTCCAAAAGTCTCCTCCACAACAACACGTGTCCTAGTGTGAGCCCGCTTGTAGCGCTCTTCTGCTGCTGTTGCTGGGTTGCGCACTGCAGTCATCAAAAAAGGCTCCAGTGGGTAACTGCTGTCACGTGTTCAATAGTATGAAATAAAATATGGATGATATTACAATTATATTATCTTAATGATGAAATATATTTATTCTCATATACTTACCTAACAGGGGGAAGTTTCCTAACTCTCCATTTGCAAATCGCTGCCACAAGGAAGAATTCCGCCAGATGAAAGAGTCATTGGTAGACCCTGTGAATCAAATATGTACTGTAAAGAAACAAATGTCTATGTTGTAGCTATGTTGTACCTGTTTATAAGTATATTGAATTATTCTAATGAATATTGAATTATTCTAATGAGGCTTAGAGATTATGCTGGGATGATGATTTTACAAAATACCCGGGAATCTGACGCAATAGCTGATGATCAAACCAGCAGCATCACACACAACCTGTACATTCAGGAAGTGGAACTGCTTCCTGTTTAAGTAGAACTCTTCGTGCACACTTGGAGCTTTATTGAAAATATGCGTACCTGTAAGACAACCTAAATTAAATAACCATTCTTATGTAAATGAACAAATACTTAAACAACAATGAAAGGATTGAATGTATCTGGACTATGATACGAAATGTTACAATCAATTGCCCCAATCACTCGGGAAATTTCTAATCCTATGGAAGTCCTGGGCGACTCTCCTTTGTTGATGATGATTTCTGGGAATATTCACTTCTTGCCTGGGTTTGGTAGCCAAGGCAGTCCCCACATTGATATTATGCGGCTGACACTTGCCTGTGATAGACCTGGCAAACCATGAAAAATAAATATTAGTAATTACGGAGACAAGCTCTGCCACTCAGTTAATAGTCACACAAGAATGGTATTTCATTTGCTTTTGTCACATACTAACTAGGTTTTCTAATCGTATTGCTTCTAACCTTTACCATTTAATTATAAAACTGGGCTCCATCAGACCCTTCCCCTGAAAAAATCCATCAGTAATACACAGAATATACTCATAGACATCATCCATTTCTATAAGCAAATTCCTTCAAAATAAATTTTGTCTGTTACAGTAGGTATGAAAGAAGCTACAGAAAATATATTTTGATAAGATAAACCTGAATGGTTTTATATTTTTTTACTCTCATAGTTCTCTATACCTTGGTTAAAGTTTTATTTGCTTGGGTCATGTTTGCTATGTTAATATATTATATGTAACTTTTCCTCCATATCTATTATATTTGCTGAATGTGTCATTTTTCTAGTTTCCTAGATAACCTGCTAGTCACTAGCACCTTTCATGCAGTGGAGAATGTGCCCCTATAGCATGCAATGGCCCCAAATACACAACAAGGTAAGAACAGGGCTTGATTACTTTGTAAATGCCTATTTTATATGCATGCATATGCATAGTTAAGTAATAACGAGCACTTACTTCTAATACAAAGGATTGAAAAGAAACATCCATATACTTTGTCTGGAAACATGACAAAGGAGAACAATGGGGTCTTACCAGTAAGAATTACTAATGAGAGAAATATATATATATATATATATATATATATATATATATATATATATATATATATATATATATATATATATATATATATATATATACTATATATATATATATATATATATATATATATATATATATATATATATATATAATCTCCAACAACATATTGGAAGGATCCACTTGCAAAAAGCCTCAGTGCCACCAGAACATGTGTGTGCAGGGATGGCACGCACCCTCCGCGTCCTCCTCTGCAGATAGGGCTCTAGCTCTTCAATCAGCTCTACTAGCTCCCTTCGAGGGAACCTATAGTGCCTCAGGAGTTCCACATCACTTAGACTGAGAGGATCAAGGCGAGCAGAGAATCTTCTTCCTCTCCTAAGGGCACGATCATATTCCAGCGCGATGAATAACTCATTCTCACTGGCAAGTGAGAGACATCTCCGCATCTCGTAGTACCATCCCGATCACATGACCCACTCCTTGAGTCAGCAGTTTCCGAGGCGTGAGGCGCGGCGGCAGAAGAAAGGTAGCCGTTTCAAGTGGTGGACAGTTTGTGTCATGTGCCGTGAAAGTGTTATCTCGGGACTTAATAGTGTTCTCTAAATTATCTCCCAAGAGACAAGCAAAACACTTCTCCGAAAAAGACAGTGACACTGCGATTAACCGTGTGTAGCGAAATCATTGTAAATATCACACATAATATATTACCTTTTATAAACTGAGTTTTCCTACAAACCTAGGTGTGAAAGAACATTATATAAATAAATAGAAAAATAGTTGACCGCTCGCCACAAATCTCATAAACTCATTTAGAACAATTTATGCTGGTGAAGGTACCTAAGGCCAACATATAAATGGTGGCAGCGATGGCATGAACCACTAAAAATATTAAAAACCCAGGAAACTCAGAAAAACGAAACATTGTGAAACAAGCCAGTGAGCGAACACAGAGGAGAAAGAGAAGAGTGAGCTGGTAGTGATCCTGTTTCTGATGACCCATAACCGCTGACACAACTCAAATTTGTTGTGACTTAGCGTTGGCTGCTGAAGGTTGCCTTCTTTCTGTTTCATCGCTCTAAACACACTCCTGCATAAGGCTTGTTTTGCAACACTCACGGTGCAGTGGCTAGCGCGTCTGGCTACGAATCCGTGGGCCCGAGTTCGATCCCGGACGAGGACGGCGCGGACCTCACCCAGGTTTTCATCCTTCACTGGTCGATAAATGGGTACCTAGGGCAACCTAGGGAAGGTAAACTGTGGAAACCCGGATTTCATGCTGGCCCCATGTCCCGGGGTAAGGGACTATTCCACCACAGGCTCAAAGGCCAAGGAGACGGGAGATGAGCGCCCGCAGCCACGAGCTGATACAGCGTAAGCCCCCCACTTTACCACTTTACCTTTACGGTACTACTCAAGGATAATATAGTCAAGGATAAAGTGATCGAATCGGCGAAATTGAGGAAAATGTTCATGCCTTCAGTGGACACTAGGGTGCAGCAGCAGTCGAGAGGGACAGTCGGGCAGGGAGAGGGACCCCTGGGCCCGGCCAGCTGTTGACGCCACACGGCGGCAACGCTCCACCGGCACCACCACATTCAAAATGTCCCCACACACAGCAATAACAAGGAACAGTTCTTGCTGCTTTTGTGGCGAGAATGGAGCAACTTGTCCACGGATGCGCCTTCATCTGTTCCCTAGAAACACTAGAAGGTATGTAGTGATAGATAATGATTAGATAAGTCAATAAATATGACATATTTAAATAAAAAGCCATTCTTTATATCGGAGTCTCTGCCTCACTGAGGAAACGTTAGATAAATATCGTTTAAACATTTACAAATCTAGCCTAACCTTATCCAGATTGTTCTAAAGGTTGTGACATATTGACTGGTTTTATTGTTGAGTTGAATTTTATTGGCGCTGACACATATTTCACTTGTAGACGAATGCAGTGGCTCCAACGCAAGCTGACTGGAAAGACCACCACCCTGTTGTTACCATGGGGGAGGCGACACGTGGAGCAGCAAGCCTCCCTCCCTTCCTCGCTGCCTGCCTCCCTCGTGTTTAGCACATGGCGGCAATAGCAACAACACATTGTGGGCCCCAATCTGGCCCAGGGCAGGCGACGAGGCAGCACGAGGTAGGAGCACAGGGCCACTGGGCCATATACTGTAGACGCTCGCCCCAACACACTTCAATAGTGTGTATGTGTGTGTGTGTGTGTGTGTGTGTGTGTGTTCTATCAATAATTTTGTTATGTGAATGCAATGATTATTCTTGTCATAACATTGCAAGTATGAAATTCAAGGCTTAGGAGGCATTAAGATTCTGTTTACAGTTTCAGAATTAATCTAGTCATTATGGCTATTGACTTTATGTAACCGATATTACACAATAAAATATATTAATCTATATGTATATGTATCAATGTACCTATGAATGAGTACGAGTATGAATGAATACGACTAATATAAGAAAAGGAGGGCGAAAAATTAAGCAAAACAATATAGCCATCTCTTGTGAAACAGAGAAAATGGGTTCCATTCTCTATCTTTAGCTCCGTCAGTGGCCACTGTGGCGCCATGACCTTTCCTCCAAGGTAAAATTCACGGCTTGGTATTCTTCTTAGAGAATCCTTGGTACTACTGAACACCCCCCCCCCCACACACACACACCACCACCACCACCACCACTTCAGCTATACTTGCCGATGGCTGGGTAACAAAATTACTCATCCTAAATATATCTATTATCACGCCAACCGGCTTCTCGACACACAAGTTCGTTCGCTGATATCTCTGTGAACCGAATAGTGTCGTTCACCACCTCGATACTCCAGCCTAACTAGCCGTTGTTGCTACCTGGTCCTAGCAGTGCCCGAGGCTAATCAGAGACAATGTTGGGAACTCCACCACACTTGGGAAGTCAGTCTCAACTACTTGCTCGAAGTGTCCTTACCTCCTGAGAACAGAGGCGAAAACAGTAGTCCAGCCAACCAGTGAGTCGGTACCGGAGCTTGCATTGTGATAAGTACTTACCTGGAGGGAACATTATCATTTCATATTTCATATCTCATCATTTAATTTTGTGTTCATTTCATCATCAGTGTTTACTCGTTATCGGGGGAGGTTATTATTATTATATTCTTATGTGTCTTGTTTGTTGGGTAAATTGTTCTATTTACATAAATAATCTCCTTTAATGACCGTAAGGTCATAAGGCAAGTACTCACCTTATATCGCTTGCCACAGGTGGTGTTAATACTTTCTCGTGATTTCTGGTAATTTAATAAATTAATGTTAAGTTCTTAGCCACGTATTTTCATCCTCTTAAGTGTTATGAGTGACCAGTCTGAATAAGTAAGTTCCCCTAGATACCTACTGTGTCATTCGCAACATTTTTGGGGGCCTGTCCGGGATCCATTTTTCATGTTAATACTTTTTCATAATTTCATTCTGATTTATTCATTTATTGTTTTTTTTTTCTTTTTTTTTTTTTTTTGTGTGTGTGTGTGTGTGTGTGTTTACCTCAGGTATCAACCTTCATTACTGTCACGTTGTTGTTCGGTGCTGATTCGTGTGTAATGTAATTGAGTGTTGATTTACTGTGCCTTTAATAACTAATCACACAAAGGCTTAGTGTGCAGGCTTTATCAGTTCGTTATACATTCTTAATTACTTGTTTGTTTTTGCCCTGTTTGAATATTTTCCTGTGAGGCACTTTCTCCCTGCAAGCCAGACAGAGATTCGTCTAATTACCTCAGGAACCAGTGACGTTCCGAATCAATTCTCTACTTCACTTGATTTTAACTTGACCAGCTCATCAATTCTCTACTTCACTTGATTTTAACTTGACCAGCTCAAACTCTAACGAGTACTTAATGCCAGTTCTTGTTTGCAGGGTGTGGGCTTTGCATTTTCTGGTACTTCTCCATTGGCACGTTATCTTAATCGAAGTGTTACCTCTTTAAGGGTCGCTCCCTTAACAGATTTCATGTCAGATTTGTGAATCGTTTAATAGTTCGGGAGATTATTCTGAGTCGCATTCCAGGCACCATTCTCTCAACCCTTTAGTGGTTACATATTTCCTTAGTCATCTCTACTAATTCAACCTTCATCAAGATGGTTTTCAATGTGGAAGAGTGTATCGTAACCCCTCTGTGGAGGAACCTAAAAAAAGCCACAATCACATTAGACCAACTCAAATATATTGCTGGTAACTATGATATTAACTTTACAAGTCACACAAAGAAAGCAGACTTGCTTTCCTTAATTCTAGCTCAATTAGGTAGCCATGAGGAGGAGGCTAACCACCACATGGAAAACCCTTCCTCAATGGTTTCTTCAGAACCAGCACTTGCCCTAGAGATTGAAAGGGTAAAAATATGGGCACTCTAGATGAAGCTGGAATATGAAAAAGCAGAAAAAGAACGTGAAAGAGAACATGAAAAGTCAGAGAGAGAACGAGAAAGAGAACATCAACTACAAGTGCTTCAACTACAGAATTTGGGTAGTGGAACTCGAACCCCTAATAAGTTACAAATAATCAAATTTCTTCCCTTGTTACCTCAATTCTCTGATTACGATCCCGAAGCATTCTTCAGGGAATTCAAATCCCCTGCCACTCACTTCGACCTACCAAAGGAGGACTGGACATGGCTTCTCAAGCCGAAACTCAACGCCAAAGCCTTGGCAGTCCTGGACAGGGTAGAAGACAACGCTAATTACGAAGTAGTGAAAAGTGCCATCCTATCAGCTTATGCAGTCACCACAGAGAGATGCCGACAAATCTTCCACAATATGAACAAGACAGCTGGTCAGACATACTTAGAGTTTGCATCAGAGAAACTTCGAGCTTTGAGAAACTGGCTTAAGTCGGCAGCTGTTACCACCTATGACGAGCTGATAAACCTTGTAGCACTAGAGGAATTCAAACGTAAAATACCATACTCTATTATGTTGCAAATCACTGATAAGGATGAGACTAAATATTATTAAAGGCCGCTGAATTGGCTGATGTCTTTTCTCTAATCCATCGTTCTGTACCCTCAGGAGAGAAGAAGCCTTCTCCAGTGGTTTGGGGTAAGCCAGGTGCAAGCTCTATCAAGGATGTCAATACAGTAGATAGTAGCTCCAAGCCTGTTGTGTTTTGCACATTTTGCAAAAAGGTTGGCCATCTCATAAAGAGTTGTCCTGATCCCAGGTGTAAAGTAGCAAAGAGCGCTACATTTTCTAAACCTATTGCTTTTATCAACACCCTATCAGTATTTCCTTCTACTCACCCTTTTCAACCCTTCAGGTCTCAAGGAACTGTGGGCTTCAACATGGACTCATAGGCGCACCCTCTTCAGATTATGCGGGATACTGTCTCCGCCCAGTCGATTATGTTAAAATCCGCTCTTCCAGGGATTGATCAGCAGTACACTGGGGAGAAAATATTTCTCAAAGATTTTCATAAAGCTTTCCCCGTACCTCTGGCTAGAGTGCGCCTGAACTGTCCACTACTTGAAGGAGCCGTTACCGTTGCTGTCAGTGAGGATAACTCTCTTCCTATCCCTAATGCTAATTTCCTGTTGGCTAATGATCTGGCTGGGAAACTGGTGGTTCCACCTCTTATTACTAAGGTCTCCCCATTACCTTACAACCCTACAGCCCACATGGAAAAGGAGCATCCTCAACTTTTCCATGAATGTGCAGTCACTCGCGCACAGACCGCTGCTGCTGCTTAAAAACTATCTCAGCCTTTACCGACCATCCTCCATTCAACGCCTCACGTTGAGGTTGGTGAGGTGCTTACCGAACAGCTACTTGCTGAGGCTCAACGAGACGACACAACCTTGTCTCGATTCCATGCCCAAGCCATACCTAAAGACCAGATCACCTTCTCTCCTTTCTACTACCAGGACAGAATTCTTAGGAGACTGTTTAAACCCCCGAAACTTTCAGACGATGACACTTGGGCTAAGCTCCATCAAGTAGTACTACCGGTAAGCTTAAGAGAACCAGTACAGGTGGTTGCTCATGGAAGTCTAGCAGGTCACTGGGGATCAGGAAAACTTGAGAAGTTACTTAATAAGTTTTATTGGCCCGTACTTAGAAAGGATGTTACATCATACATTAACTCTTGCCACACTTGCCAGGTTATGGGAAAACCCAATCAGAGCATTCCTCTATACCCACTACAACCTATCCACGTACATAATGAACCATTCTCAAAGATCATTATTGACATCGTGGGCCCATTACCCAAAACCAGGAAAGGTAATCAATACATTCTCACTGTCCTGTGCCCTACCACCCGTTACCCAGAAGCTCTCCAAATCAAAAACCATTGTGTCAAAATTAACTCACTTATTCACCACTTTTGCCATTCCCAGGGAGATTCAAAGTGATCTTGGCACCAACTTCACGAGGAATCACTTCGCAGCAGTCTTCGCTGACCTTGGTATTAAACAAACCTTATCTACTGCTTACCATCCACAGTCATAAGGTGCTCTAGAAATGTGTCAACAAACATTAAAGGCTCCCCTCCGTAAATTTTGTCACGACCAGGACCAAGATTTGGACGAAGCTCTACCTTACGTTCTGTTTGTCATAAGAGAGACCCCTAATGAGTCCCTTGGTGTCTCCCCCTTTGAATTATTGTATGCACATAAGGTAAGAGGTCTTATCAAGGTCATCAAGGACCAGTTACTTAGTAATACCACAAGCCAACTTGTCACGGTCACCCAGTACTTAAATAAGCTTAAGGACACTCTAACTAAAGTTCGCTCCTTTGCCAGGGACAATCTCAAACAGACTCAAAAAGAAATGAAGGAACATTTTGACACTAAGGCTAAAGTTGGAGAATTTAAATCAAGTGATAAAGTTCTTGCCTTTATTCCAGTCCTTGGGTCTCCTTTGCAAGCTAAATACCATGGTCCCTATACTATCACTAAGAAGATCAATTAACAAAATTATATTATAGACACCCCTGACCGTCGTAAAAGTACCCTGAATATCCATATTAACTTGCTTAAATTATTTAAGAGCAGAACTAGCCTTGCATCTGACTCGCCAAAGACTCCCGTATGTTCTATTTCGGTAGAAACCACCAGTCATACATCCATACTTTGTAACTCAGCTAATTATCTGTCCCATATCATCTTCACAAGCTAAAGACATTGTAACCATCCTCCATCAATTTCACTCGAAAGTACATTGCGCAGTTTGAAGACTTACGTGACAGATAACGCACACAAAATCTCTTTCCTGCGATCGCGCCTACAGCCTGGGTCGCGAGCTGCATAGCTTATGCGTGCCTATGCCTTCACTGAACCTTTGAAAAATAAGGATTACGAACTGTTAAAACAAACTTTCTTGAAACCTTTGGCTCTAATTTAAAGCACAGTCTAATGAAGGGCGTCAGTAATGCTGTGCAAATTTTCTTAGGAAATGCTGCTTCTCTGGATCACTTGGAGGCCCAAATAGAAGCAATAAAATATCTGCAGATTTTACCCAGTACCTAAAGGATAATAGATGGGTTAATGGGGGATAACATTTCCCTGAAAAAACGATCAAAAGTTCATGGAATCCTTCTTTTACATGGCACTTCTCAAGGAGAAGGTTCGTAAAAATACCTCGTCTAACGGTTGCAGCGGTGGACTCACCAGCTTCATACGCTGCGGTAACATCGGCGGGCAAACCAAAATTTCTCTGTAATTATTGCCAACGGGAAGGACACTCTACATACAGGTGTTATAAAAGAAAGAGGGATAAGCGACAAGGAACAGCCGCTGGAGGACAGGCGAGTCTTCATCATAGACCTCAAAAGGATCCTTCACATACTAAGGAGCATAATGCAGAACACCCGGTGCTGCCAGGAGCGATGCTGACAAGGGTGCCAGCGCTTATTGCTCACTCCACAAGTGTTTGGGACACTCGAGTGATGACTGCCTCAGAGTAGTCAATTTAAGAGCTACAATGAAGCAAGAACGGAGCACTGGTGGAAGACAGTCGGGGGAAGTCGCGCGCCCCGCAAGAAACAAACCAGGGTAGAAAAGGTTAGTGGAACTAACCGGGCTGCTCCGGCGACCGATGACCGTGGTGTTCACGCATCTTTAGTGGCTGCTTGCAATCAAACCACCATAATGGCCCTGTGCGAGAATCTTTCGCTGTAGACACTGGCGCTGCTGATAATGTGCTGTCAAAAAAGACGTATCAAGCACTGAAGCGTGCGTCTCGTGGCGGTCGGTATCTCCTCGAGCCAAATGACCTTAACTTAAGGGGAGTTACTGACGACCCACTTGAAATATTGGGTATTGTTTGCCTCCCTGTTAACCTAGGTAAAGGTACAGCTACTATGTGTTTGGATATTTACGTAGTGTCAAACTTTGGGCTACCTTCTGATGGTCTTTCAGGTTTGTCATCTATAAAGTCTGAGCAGATGGTAATAATTCCAGATAGTAATGTAGTTAGGTATCAGGGGAAAAGCTTTTTGGCTATGGGTACTCGCAGGAGCCTCGCTTCCTCATCCCAATGGCATAGAAAAGGGCGAAGAACGCCAGATGGTGAGAATGTTCCTACCCAAACCGTTTCTAATGTTAGGGATTTCCCCGCTAGACAGGGTCAGAGTACGCTTATCAACTTTAGAAGTAAATCACGAGATGTGATTGTCGAAAGACAGCCAGATTCATCAACTACTTTTGAACAATTACTGGATCAAGGGAAGTGGACGGTTATTAAGGCTATGGTAATTGGAAGTCGTGTCATTCCTGACCGTACAGCTATGCACGACCCCATGTCTTTAGAGGGCAGGGTGTGACGGTGCTCGGAAAGAAAGTATCAGGAAAAAAAGTAACGGAAAAAAAGAAACAATTTTTGCTAGGATAAAAAGTAACAGGAAAAAAAGTAACAGTACTAAGTTTATTTAGGAAAAAACGTAACAGTTGTCATTCTTGAAATTAAATTGACAATTAATGTGCACGAATGAAAGATACAAAAGTACATTAAAAAAAAGTACAGGTTAGGTTAGGTTAGGTTAGGTTAGGTGAAACTCTGAAACAGTAACCGAATCTTGTTCTTAGTTGAGGAAGCCTCAGAAACTGAAATTGAAGCAGACTACTCGTCTGAAGCAGTCTCTTATTCTGTTAGGTGAAACTCTGAAACAGTAACTTTTTTCCTGTTACTTTTTTTCTTGTTACTTTGTTTCTCTGTTTCTTTTTTTCCGTTACTTTTTTACATGTTACTTTTTTTCCTGTTACTTTCTGTCCTACAATCGGGTGTGACTACCCCCTTGTGTTATAAGACACAAAGGGAAACGTCCAGTGAAGTCACAACTGGTTTTGATGATAAGTTCACAGCAACCCCTGTTCCAGTGCTTTAGACCTCACTGGGAGTAATTATCGTTTCGACAGGTGTCTACTGCCTCCTCCTGCCTCCTCCTGCTTGTCGAAGCTGTAGTGTAAAGACCCCCTATAATACAAAATTTTTCCATGAATGAGCTGAATAATGCTCTGCGTCGAGATGACGTTTGGAGCAAAGTTATTTATGTTCCGGAATCTGGGGATGAATCTACCCTACCAAAACTACCTGTACCTTTGACACAGTTCTTTTTGTCACTAGATAAGGTTCTTTGTAGATACTGGACTTGCTGTGCCGGAAATCCCGTAACCCAACTACTGATAATTTTGTACCTGTGGTACTGTCTTTACTTCATGACACTGCGATAGGTGGACACAAAGGGAAGGAACGTACTCTTTCTTCTGCACGAAAGAGTTATCATTGGCCTAAAATTCGTGTAGACATAGATGAGTATATTAACAAATCTGTGCAGTGCGCCCAGCTTAATTAAAGAAAGTGTATCTAAACCTGTACTAATCTTAGAATATCCTCCTACTGAACAACCTTGGGGTGTAGTTGTTATAGATCTGCTCCAACTTTCAGTTAAGAGTCGTCAAGACTCTAAATATGTCTTGCTGATGGTGGATCATTTTAGCAAATATGTCATTCCAGCCCCAATTCAGGACAAGTCTGCAAAGGCTGTAGCTCACGCAGTAGTGACACATCTAATCTGTCCCTACTCCATTCCCAGAGTCTTATTGAGTGATAATGAAGCAGAATTCCGTAACAGTGTTTTAGAGGTAATATGTAAACAATTTAACATGAAACAAACCTTTACAGTAACCTATCTCCCAGCCATAGTCCTCGCCATCGGTGAAGAACATTCAGGCGCCGGCTGAATACGGGATTTTCCCGTGAGCTGCGTTGTCACGTCTCCACAGGACCAATTATCGGCTTAACACATAGGTGAGAAGATCCAGCGGCAGTCGTTCCAGTTTCTCTCTCTCTCTCTCTCTCTCTCTCTCTCTCTCTCTCTCTCTCTCTCTCTCTCTCTCTCTCTCTCTCTCTCTCTCTCTATATATATATATATATATATATATATATAGATAGATAGATAGATAGATAGATAGATAGATAGATAGATGTGTGTGTGTGTGTGTGTGTGTGTGTGTGTGTGTGTGTGTGTGTGTATTCCTCTCTCTCAGTATCCTCTCTATGACATTTATTGTGTTAGCTCATCATCGGAACATTCACTGAAGTTAAATGTAAATGAGTGAATGAGTTGCTTCCCTCCTGGGTGACTGCCAGTGAGGCAGTGACCAAGTCACCGAGGAGTGGCTTCTCTCTGATCGGAGTGACCTGACCCTACCGATAAGAACCCACCCAGACAGGCTGCTGCTGAATCTGGATGACAACGCCGCACAGCTTTGTTGTCAAATGTTGTTATGTTTACATAGAACCCATACTATTATTACCTTCAAACCCCTGCCATATATAGAGCTGCATAGTTTGGTAGGATAAATCATCCATACTTAATACCTTAATTTCAATAAAAGAAAAACAAGGAACTCACATATCAAAGACGAACTGTGTGTTGTGGTAGCGCAGCTAACTGTACTTGCCCAGCGCCATAGTGTTCTCCACCCGTGGCGAAGACTATAACAATGGACTGGTGAAGCGCACGAACAGAAAAGTTCTTGAAGTATTGCATCCAGTAGTAAATGGGTTCTTGGAAAACTGGGAGGGTTGGCTACCACATGTTGCTGCTAGCATAAACAGTAACATTTGTGATTTGCGGGACAAACTCCTTATTTTATTGTCTATGGAGTGGAGAAAAAGCTTCCATATGACTTACTGAGTAGTCCTCAAAACCTTGTCGATAACGTTGACGATTATGCCAAATGTCAACTCAAGATGTTCTCAAGCACATACAAAATTGTCACTGACAGGTTAAAAGCATCTATAACCGCCATGACTTCGCAACAACACAGACGGGCTTCACCTGTTAAAATCAAGGTTGGAGATTCAGTAATGGTTAGAGTCCAAGAGAGGAATGCAAAGTTAGCACCTGAATTTGTGGGACAGTGTCTGGTGGTAAATAAGCTACATGGACACAGATTTCAGGTACTAGATCCACTCTTGAATACATAGGAGGTGCTGCACAGTGATCGCCTTAAACGGACAGCAGTCAAGCCTAACTTGGATCTGGTCGATACAACATATTTGAGTAAAGCTACTCAGCTTGAAAATGAACAAAGTGTTTCAAAGTTTCAAAGTGTTATAATCTTCGTTCTCGCAAGTAAAGTTCTTTAATTTATTCCAGAAATGTATGTCACCGTGCTAGTCATTTTGCATGCAAGTGTCGCCTTAAGGCCTGCTCATCTCAAGCCAGGAGCTCTAACCCGTGATCTGGGTAGGGTGTACCTTGTTGAGAACGCTTTGTGAGTTACTTATCCCCATTTGTCCCTGGTAGAAATACCAGGACGGCTTCGAGATGTCGCGAGGAATCTGAACTCGACACTGTGACAGTTGGAGTTTCCTGATGTTTCTCTCCGACCGGGAGTAATGCTGTCTCTTTTGCATGCACGAATACAATATGTGAACGACACAATAATCTTAGCTTTGGAAAACTATAAAGGTTTAACTGTCACTAACCGCACAAAAAGGGGATAGATAGATGGAATAGGCAAACTCTCTCAAATGTTGTTTAGTACAGCTATGAATGTTGTAAAGCTGAAAGATAAATATAACCAACTTATGAATATTGCTAAACCTAACAACAAAGCCATTAATCTAAACTGCAGAAATATTGCTAGATTGGAAAAACAAGTAGCCAAAATAGCTGCGTATACTAATCTTTTGGGAATCTCAATTAATACGATACTCAAGAAATTAGATTTCTTTTGTATGAGTTTAGTGTCATGGGTCAAACTTTACCTATTTTAGAAAATATTGTTACGTCTCTTTTAGACACTAACGAAAGAATTATCAGAAATATTATGGATGCAGCCATGGGTAGGGTTACCACTTCTCTTTTCCCAGTAGAGGATTTTAGATATGCCTTAGGAAATGGAAGAACGGTTTGTAAGTTGTACCCTTAGATGATCACATGATTCAACATTATTACCCATGTATCTTTTGAATCTCAGGATATTTTTTATTTTCCTAGATAGGAACCATTTCCTTTTACAGTAAATAAATCTATCATGATACTAGATTCAGAAAGCTCCATAGTATTGGTGAAGAAAGACTTTTTCAGTGTACGCAACCGGCGCACTCTCCACACTAGACAGATGTCGTACTGAGTATCAAAATTTGTATTTTTGTCCGGCATCTGTATTCGCTTTCATGCCTATTCATGATGAAGGAGTTTGCGAAGTAGTGCTGACTCGAGAGAATGCTTCATCAGCTCTCTCTCTCTATGTCCCTACAAACAATTAACAACCAAGACTATGTTTCATAAGAGTTTTCGTGAACATCATTATTTCTATTTCACTGAACCAGTATACATATCAGTGACATGTCCAAGTGGATCTTCATATCAGGAAGTTTCAGGTCATTTTGCCGGGCTAACAGTACGTACCTTAAGGTCAGACCACTTTCACGTGGTGGTTGTGGTTGTCTTTCGACAACCACATCATCGAGATTTACTTCTAAAGTTGGTAAGCGTTCTCTGACCCTGTTTAGCGGGGAAATCCCGAACAGTAGGACGGTTTGGGTAGGAACAATCTCACCATCTGAGGAAGCGAGGCTCCTGGGAGAACCCATAGCTGAAAGCTTTTCCCCTGTTGTTAAGCATGCATCAATTTCACCTTTTCGTACTTCAGGCTAGTCATTTCTGACGCCTCGAAGATAATAGAAAAGAGAAATACATAGAGATACACATAAATAACATTATTGTTATTATAGTTATATTTGATATAGATAAATATAGATGAAAACATATAACATAACAGAGAGTTGCAAATTACACTACTAGATTTAAAGATCAAATCACAGTAGTCTTAATGCCAGAAAATGTGACGGCTCAGTAATATTTCATCACCAATAATTATGTCAACAAGTGATGTAATTACTTAAGTATTCATGTAGTGTCAGCTACTCTGTTGTTTTCTCACCTATACCTAAGGTTGCCATGTGCTCCTCTTCGGTACCAACACTGCAGCAGGTGCCAAGTCAGCTTATGTCACCCTCACTCGTCCTTGAGAGGATGGCGGAAACGGAGGGATGGTGCAGCTTCCACCAGGCGGGCCCGGAATTCAAGGGTCAGCTCCGCGATTCCCACGCCCGGACCAAAGTACCACGCCTAATGCGTCCTAGCCAAGGATTCTATAATATCCTTGGCCCCAGCCGACGACGACCAAGCCCTTCCAATACACCGAGGTTTTGGTGTAAATAGATGTATTCAGGCTGAGTAGTTTTGTTACCCAGCCACCGGCAAGTATAGCTGAAGTGGTGGTGGTGGTGTGTGTGTGTGTAGCGATTAGACAGAGAGAAGCAGCAGCCAGCGCTAAGTCACAACAAATTTGAGTCGTGTCAGCGATTTAGTCTTCAGATGCAAGGTCACTACCATCTTTCTCCTCTCTTTCTCGTTTGTGTTCGCTCACTAGCTTGTTACACAATGTTTCGTTTTTCTGAGTTTCCTGGGTTTTTAATGTTTTCAGTGGTTCATCCCACGCTGTTTCACCATTTTATGTAAGCTTGGGATACTTCACGAACGTAAATGGTTTAAATGAAGTTTGATTAGTTGTGGCGAGCGGTCAACTGGTTAGTTTATATATGTTATACTTCTCAGACTCACGTTTGGAAGGAAACTCAGATTATAAAAGTTAATGTATTAGGGATGATATTTACAATGATTTCAAGACACACGGTTAGAACGTAATGTCACTGTTTTTCTCGGAGAAGTGTTTAGTCTGTCTCTTGGGAGATAACTTAGAGAACACTTCAGAGTCTCGAGAACTCACGTTTAGGGCACACACCTTCGGGGCACACACAGTTCGTTCCCTCAACCACCACACGAGCCGGCTGTCTTCCTTCTGCCTTGTCCGGCAGACGACCGGCGGCGGCCCTGTTGGGTCACTCCAACTGCCTCTCACCGCCGCTCGTTTTCTTCTCTCCTGGTGCGGCCCGCCGCGCCTCACGCCGCAGGAAACTGCTGACTCCGAGGCGTGGTCATGTGATGCAGGCTGTGTGTGTGTGATGCCTCAGTGTTCAAGTACATTATTTCATCTCATACAGTGATGTCTTATAAACTACATCCTACTTAGAGAGTTTATATTATTATATTTTAGTAAATTTAACATCCTATAGATACAATAACAATTGAAATGCCTAGTTATATATAAACACATGCAACTCCTTGGAGAGGACAAAGCTATGTCAGCATTTCTGAAGTATTGCACCATCTTATAGAGATGTATCAAGGAGCGGCGGAGGAGAGCTGACTGGGAGGTGATTAGCCAGGGGGAAACCGAGAGGGAGACGAGTGTGGTTAGGTCATTGTGGTACCTTTTGGTGCATTTTTATTTATATATATGGTTATTTTGAGTGTGTAGGTGAACTTAAGGTGTTGTTTTGGGGTTGTGGAGTGTTGGGTGAATTATTGTGAACAAGAGAGGAACTTAAGGTGTTGTTTTGGGGTTGTGGAGTATTGGGTGAATTATTGTGAACTGGGAATTGTGTTTTGTGGTGATTTTCTCGGGTGAGGTGAGGGGCTCGGCTTGGCTAGTCCAGAGAGGAGATAATATATTGTGTTGGAGGTGATAAATTTACTTTGTATTTTCTTAATATAAGTATAGTTAAGGTAAACAGTGTTTTTTTTTTTTTTATTGTGGTGTTACCTATTAAAATAAGGGGAAAGGTAAGAGGTTTGGAGAGGAGGACAAGAGATTTGGAGAGGAGGAAGATCCGTACAGCCTGTGATGCACCCCTAGTTTCGTCTAGTAAGTGAGCTATCGTCCTTATAAGGTACTTACAGTGCTCTGCTGTCTACCATTATAAGTAGGGGCCGTAACAGGATTTATGGGGGCTTGTCTGGGAGTTAAACCTTGCATGTGTACCCTGTCTGGGATTTAAACCTTGCATGTGTACCCTGTCCGGGAATTTAAACCTTGCATGTGTACCCTGTCCGGGATTTAAACCTTGCATGTGTACCCTGACCGGGATTTAAACCTTGCATGTGTACCCTGTCCGGGAGTTAAGCCTTGCATGTGTACCCTGTCCGGGAGTTAAACCTTGCATGTATACCTTTACCGGGAGTGTAAACCGTGTGTGTGTATATGTGTGTCACAATAAGTGCACCTTCTGGTTATTATAAATTTTGTTTACCTTAACTGTGTACTTGTGAATTATTTGGTGGGAGTGTAATGTGTCATAATAACGTGGTGCGTTTGTAAATATTTTGCACAGGGATAACTGGTGTATTTAGTGTATACTCAACAATACATAACAATGGCTGAGTCAAATGTGGAGAAATTTTTGGAAACAAGTGATTTACATTATTTGTATCAGTGTACAAAGGAGGAATTATGTGAAATAGCAGATACACATCAGATATCTCTTGAAGGGAAACTGAAGGAGGAGATGCAAAAGGAATTAGTGGAGAAGTTAGGTATGAGGGAAGCGTATAGTGCAGGTGAAATGGAGAGTGATGTAGCAGAAAATGTCCCTGAAAATGTTAAAAATTTCTCTGAGAGTGAAATCTTTGCCTTGGAAAAATCTAAAATTGAGTGCCAGATGCAGATACGGAAAGAGAGTATTAAAGCAGAAAAGGAGATAAAACTAAAACAAATGGAAATAGGGAGTAAAGGTGTAGATAATGATCTACACAGAGTAGATGTGGAAGTGAATTTTCTGCCTGAGTTTGTAGAGGGTGAAGAGGAAGATTTCTTTGCTCAGTTTGAAAAGGTGGCAAAATTGAGAAAATGGCAGAAGGCAGACTGGGCAATGTTGGTGCAAATTAAGTTGAAGGGTAAGGCAAGAGAAGCCTATGCGTGCTTAGATATTGGAGAGTCAACAGATTATGACGTATTGAAAGAGGCAGTGTTGAGAACAGCTGAGCTAGATCCTGAAGTGTATAGGAGAAAATTTAGGGATATCAGGAAGTTGCCAAAGATGACATACTTGGAGATGGCGAGACATTGCTCTATTAAATTTGAAAAATGGTTGAAATCTAAGGGTAATTTATACATTTGATCAATTGAAACAACTGATGTTGTTGGAACATTTCTATAATCAGTTGTATGGTAACATGAGGTATGAGATTAGCAAGGAGAATATAGGCAATGTGTTGGATGCAGGACGCAGGGCAGATCAGCTTAGTGAGGCATTATGCAATGCATAGGAGAGATTTTGTGAACAAGAGAGATATCCATAGGGATAATAAAAATCAATATTATGGTGGACAACAAAATGTGAAACAATTAAATGCAGGACAGCAGCAGAGTAATTATGTAAAACAATCTTATAATAGTGCACCACACTTCTATGGCAATTCAAGGTGGTTTGGCAGAGGCAATCCAGGTCAGAATCCACACTGGCAGCAGCAAGGAGGGTATAATAGGCATCCTAGTGTGGGGAAGACTCCCCCAATTAAGTGCTTGGGATGTGGTGAGTTTGGACATGGAAAATACCAGTGTAAAAACAAACCAAATTCTGCAGGTTTGGCGGTATCTCAGAGTAAGCAGAGAGAATGTCTGGAAGACATTGGCTTGAGACAGGAGAAACCTGCCAGAGACTTTGAACCGTTTATCACTGGATGTAAAATAAAACTTGAGGGTGGTCCAGAGAAGAAAATTGTTGTGTTGAGAGATACAGGAGCCAACCTAAGTTTAGTCCTCAAGAAAACCCTAGGGTGGAGTGAGGAATCCTACTTGGGTGAGGAGGTTACAGTGAGAGGTTTGGCATCTGGAGTGTCTATTCCCTTGCACTATGTGTGGCTAAAAACCGGATTTGCAGTTGGTAAAGTGAAAGTGGGAGTTAGTGAGGAATTGCCCATAGAAGGAGTGGACATGCTTCTTGGAAATGATATAGCTGGTAAAAGGAGTTAGAAATGATTGAAAATCCTTGGAATGAAAAGGAATTGGAAGCTGATCCTGAATTAATTGTTGTTGGGAAGGATGGTAGTAAGGAAGTTGAGGAGAGTGAAATATTTCCTGCTTGTGTTGTAACTCGTGCAATGGCATTAAGAGAAAGGGATGATGATGCAGTGGAAGAGGGTACAGTAGAGACCTCTCTCGACTCTGCAGGTTGTGAAGGTGATGAGGTTGGTGAAAATGTGAACTTGACCCAATTGTTCAGTGATGTACAAAATGCAAAGGGAAATGAGGGTGTTGGTGATCTACAGAATGTAGATGATGGTTTTGAAGGGATAAATGAAAACAAAACCGATTACAAGGTTGTGGGTCAGCAAAATTTTTCTGTAAACACTGATTAAGGCACAAAGGGCTGATGAGAAATTGAAGGACTTCTATTGTGAAGCGGAGAGAGGTGATGTTGGTGAGGAATATATAGGATATTATGTAAAAAGAGGAATTTTGATGAGAAATTGGAGAAGTGTAGATGCTCCATCAGCTCATCATTGGATGGTAAACAGGCAAATAGTAGTTCCTGAAGTGTATAAGAGGAAGGTGATGGAAATGGCATATGAGGGTAGTTTGTCAGGACACTTAGGGGTGAGGAAAACTCTAAAACGAATCTTGTGTCATTTTTACTGGCTAAATGTAAAGAGAGAAGTGGCAGAATTGTGTAGAAGTTGTGACACATGTCAAAGGGTTGGAAAACCAAATCAAGGTATATGTCCAGCTCCACTTCAGCCCATTCCTGTGATAGATGAACCTTTCAGGAAAATAGAGATTGATTGTGTAGGTCCTTTGCCAAGGACTAGGAGAGGAAATGAGTACATGTTAACAATCATGTGTGTTTCAACAAGGTTCCCTGAAGCCATACCACTGAGGAGTATAAATGCTAAAAATATTGTAAGGGAGTTGATGAAATTTTTCTCATGTTTTGGCTTACCAGAGGTAATACAATCAGATCAAGGGAGTAACTTTACAAGTAATATGTTCCAGAAAATATTGAAGGGATTACATGCTCAACAACAGTTTTCTAATGCATATCACCCTCAGTCACAGGGTTGTGTGGAAAGATTTCACCAGACTCTTAAAAATACCCTCAGGATGTATAGTGAGGAGATGGGAATTGACTGGGATGAGACTGTGCCATTGGCACTGCATTGAGAGACAGTGTACAAGAGTCGACAGGGTTCAGTCCTTTTGAACTAGTATATGGTCATGAGCTGAGAGGGCCCTTGAGAATGTTGAAAGAAAAATGGCTTGGTAGTGATGATCCACCAAACATTTTGAGATATGTGTCTGATTTTAAACATAGATTGTTGAGAGCTAGAGAGATTGCCATGGAAAATTTGAAGGGTGATCAAAGTAAAATGAAGGGATATTATGATCATAAGGCCAGAGTCAGAAAATTCAATGTTGGTGATAAAGTGCTTGTATTATTTCCTGTGCAAGGTCATCCCATGAGAGCAAGGTACAGTGGGCCTTGGGAGATTGAGAGAAAATTGAGTGATGTAAACTACATAGTGAAAACTCCTGGAAGGAGTTAGAGTAATCAGTTGTGTCACATCAATATGTTGAAAGAGTATCATGAAAGAGGTAATGAAGAAAAAGTAAATAGTGTAGATGTAGTAAATGCCACTGAAGAGGCTCTAGATGAAATATCTGAAATAACTTTAGAAAAATGTGATGGAAAAATGTTGGAAAATTCTAGTGTTTTGGAAAATCTGAACTTCAAATTACAGCACATAGAGTTAGAAAAAAAAAGGAGTTGATGGGAGTAATCAACAGTTTTAAGAGTTTATTTCAGGATACCCCAAGGAAACAAATACAATTGTTCATGATGTTGAAGTAGAAAATGTTGAGCCTATCAAACAACATCCTTATAGAGTGAATCCAAGAAAAAGGGAAATAATGAGAAAGGAAATTGAGTATATGTTAGAGCATGACTTGATAGAAACAAGTAACAGCCCATGGAGTTCACCTTGTGTGTTGGTGCCAAAACCTGGTGAGGATTGTTTCAGATTTTATACTGACTACAGGAAAGTGAATAATGTAACCAAGAGTGACTCGTATCCCATTCCGAGAATTGATGATTGTATAGATCGTGTGGAAAATGCTAACTATGTATCCAAAATTGATTTGTTGAAAGGCTTTTGGCAAGTAGGACTAACAGAGAGGGCTAAAGCTATTTCAGCATTTGTAACTATGGATGGATTGCATCAGTACAAGGTAATGCCATTTGGAATGAAAAACAGTAGTAGTTGTTTTCAGATATTAGTAAATGAGGTGCTAAGAGGAGTAAAAGGTTGTGCTGTGTACATAGATGATGTAGTATTATGTTGTGAAACTTGGGAGGAGCATTTGTTACTGCTGATTAGATGATGCTAAAGATTAGATGATGCTAACTTGACTGTAAATCTCAAGAAGAGTGAGTTCTCTAAACCTTGTGTGGAGTATTTGGGATACACAGTTGGACAAGGAAAAGTGCAACCTGTAGATGCTAAGGTGAAAGACATTGTGAAATTTCCTTCTCCAACTAACAGGAAGGAGTTGTTGACATTTCTGGGTATGAGTGGATACTATAGGAGGATTTGTAAAAATTGATCTGTAGTAGCTTTACCTCTAACCAGATTACTGTCAAAGAAAGTTAAATTTAATTGGAATTGTCATTGTGAAGAGGCATTTAAATGTTGATCAATATACCTGTACTTAGGATACCTGATTATGACAAACCTTTTAAATTGTATGTGGATGCCAGTCATGATGGTATTGGTGGAGTATTGATGCTGGAACATGAAGGGATTGACCACCCAGTGTGTTATTATTCTAGGAAATTATTGTGTTATCAAGTAAGTTATAGTACTATTGAGAAGGAAGCATTGGGTTTGATTATGTCTTGGAATCAATTTGATGTGTATGTAGAGGGAACAGGGAAATCAGTTGAAGTGTATACTGATCATAATCCTCTTGTATTCTTGCATAAGATGAAAAACTTAAATCAGAGGTTGATGAGATGGTGTTTAATATTGCAAGACTACAAGTTGGACATCAAACATGTAAGAGGAAGAGATAATGTAATCGCAGATGCCTTGTCTCGAGTACCTGATGTACCTCAAAGTCCTGAGCCAGCTTAGGGCTAGCTCATGACTTTTCTTTTCGGAAAGGGGGGGATGTTAGGGTTACCATGAATTCCTTAGTGTACCATGAAATATTCCCGTTTTCTTTTGTGACTATATATTATTGTTAAATGTTTTAACATCAATGATTTAAGTTGTGTATATTATACTTTTACTTCAGTTATTATTGTATTTATTATTTTGTATTCACTAACTGAGAGGAGAATGTATTAAGAGAATTTGTAAGGAGTTGCGTCATGTTATTTCATGATATGAGTCTGTGACGGGTCGAGTTAATGTAGTTCCTTGTATATTTCTTATAGTGTGTAACATTTGTATTGTAAGTGTGTACATATATAGGGATATTGAAATTGTAATTCCCACTGGGGTTTGAGGGGATTGTAATCTACCCTTGAGGGAAGAGAGGTGAGGTGCTAATGACGTAATGTATCAAGGAGCGGCGGAGGAGAGCTGACTGGGAGGTGATTAGCCAGGGGCAGCGTTGCCAGACGTACGATAATTATTGTACATGTTGTTTTGGGGTTGTGGAGTGTTGGGTGAATTATTGTGAACAAGAGAGGAACTTAAGGTATTGTTTTGGGGTTTTGGAGTATCTGTTGGGTGAATTATTTTGAACTGGGAATTGTGTTTTGTGGTGATTTTCTCGGGTGAGGTGAGGGGCTCGGCTTGGCTAGTCCAGGGAGGAGATATATTGTGTTGGAGGTGATAAATTTACTTTG
Organism: Callinectes sapidus; assembly: GCA_020233015.1. Lineage (NCBI taxonomy): Eukaryota > Metazoa > Arthropoda > Malacostraca > Decapoda > Portunidae > Callinectes > Callinectes sapidus. The sequence goes on along the minus strand of CM035177.1, from coordinate 4,022,491 downwards.
TATTTTCTTAATATAAGTATAGTTAAGGTAAATAGTGTTTTTTTATTGTGGTGTTACCTATTAAAATAAGGGGAAAGGTAAGAAATTTGGAGAGGATGATAAGAGATTTGGAGAGGAGGAAGATCCGTACAGCCTGTGATGCACCCCTACTTTCGTCTAGTAAGTGTGCTATCGTCCTTGTAAGGTACTTACAGTACTCTGCTGTCTACCATTATAAGTAGGGGCCGTAACAATATATATATATATATATATATATATATATATATATATATATATATATATATATATATATATATATATATATAGATATATATATAGATATAGATATAGATATATATATAGATATATATATAGATATA
>CM035177.1:3999032-4006698 GCA_020233015.1 Callinectes sapidus | reverse complement strand
AAGTTCATTTCGTGAAGTTAATGAATCTGAAGTGAAAAATGTTATAAAGAGGGCTAAATATACACATTGTGCTAATGACCCTGTGCCCGTGGGTGTGATTGCTGGCAGTGAGAATTTTGATAGACTGGTGACTGGCACTACGAGTATTTCAAGTGGTGTTTTTCCAGATTCTGAAAAGAAAGCTATAGTTAAACCAATACTAAAAGGGAATCTAAATCCCCAGTGTTTGAGTTCAGTTCGTCCGGTATCAAACCTAACATTCCAGTCGAAGGTGCTTGAAAGTGTTATTTTACAACAGCTAAATAATCACTTAGACATGGTTGAAGCTATTCCGGATGCTCAGTCTGCTTATCGTTGTTTATACTCTACTGAAACCGCACTGTGTACTATGGTGAGTGATATGCGTGGACTTTTAGCTGAGGGAAAGTGCGGACTATTATTATTGCTCGATCTAAGTGCTGCGTTCGACACTGTAGTACACAGTATCTTATTGCGTGTTTGTGAAAACATTGGCATAGAGGGTGCTGCTCTAGCATATTTACGGAGCTATCTTGAAGGTAGAGCCTATTGTGTTCAAATAGGTGAGGAGTTTTCTGATTCAAGACCATTAACGAGTGGTGTTCCTCAAGGTAGTGTGCTGGGTCCAGTTTTGTTTAGTGTCTACACGGCAGATTTATCTACGGTGTTGGAAAGACATGGGGTAAAATTTAAGCTATTCGCTGACGACACTCAGTTTTGTCTGTCGTTAGCTAATGTACAAGAGGTGGAGGATCGATTGAGTGCAGTGATGTTGGACATTAGACAGTGGATGAACTCGAGACAATTAAAACTAAATGAAGATAAAACAGAGTGCTTATTTGTTGGCCGTGAGCTGGACCGTGATAGAATGAACGTTCAGTCCTTGAGTGTGAACAACACGGACATTACAGTGGGTGATCAGGTGAAGAATCTTGGGGTATTATTGGATACTGAATTGCTAATGAAAGATCAGATAAGTCATGTTGTGAAAGTGGCTGGTTATCATCTAAGAAACATATCTTTTATAAAGAAATACCTGGACGAAAACTCCATAAAGAAATTGATTAGCAATCACGTAATTAGTAAACTGGACTATACCAATTCTGTATATTAGGGCCTACCAAACTATTTATTAAAGAAACTACAGTTGATTATGAACAGAGCTGCGAGACTCATAAAAGGCCGATCATTAAGAGATAGGGTCACCCCTATACTAATTGAACTACATTGGCGACCGGTGAAAGCTAGAATAGTGTACAAGCAGTGTGTTATGGTGCGTCAAGCAATTAGGCATGGTAAGCCAAAGTACGTGAGAGATATGCTTACGGATTTCCGTACAGACACAGATATTATCTTACGACATGACGATGATGGGTATAGACTAATGGAGCCCAGGTTCTATAAAGAAGCTGGACGCCGAGCATTTGTAAATTGTGGCCCTCGTTTGTACAATGCTATACCTGCAAATATCAAAATGGCGGAAACAGTGGATGTCTTTAAGAAGAGACTGAAGACATACCTCTTCACTGAGGCTTATGATTTGGAAAGTGAGGTGATTAGAGAAGAGTACAGATGCTGATTCGACACGGGCGGCTTCGAGAGCCCCTTGGATGAGGCTGTAAGCTGCCGGGAATCTGCACATAAGTAACATAAGTAACATAAGTGTGTGTGTGTGTGTGTGTGTGTGTGTGTTTGTGTGTGTGTGTGTGTGTGTGTTGGCTCTTCGCTCGTGGGGGCCGAGCGAGGTAGTTGACTGTGTGTGTGTGTGTGTGTGTGTGTGTGTGTGTGTGTGTGTGTGTGTGTGTGTGTGTGTGTGTGTGTGTGTGTGTGTGTGTGTTGGCTCTTCGCTCGTGGGGGCCGAGCGAGGTAGCTGACTGTGTGTGTGTTTGTCTGTGTGTGTGTGTGTGTGTGTGTGTGTGTGTGTGTGTGTGTCTGTGTGTGTGTGTGTGTGTGTGTGTGTGTGTGTGTGTGTGTGTGGGCTCTTCGCTCGTGGGGGCCGAGCGAGGTAGCTGACTGTGTGTGTGTGTGTGTGTCTGTGTGTGTGTGTGTGTGTGTGTGTGTGTGTTGGCTCTTCGCTCGTGGGGGCCGAGCGAGGTAGCTGACACTGTGTGTGTGTGTGTGTGTGTGTGTGTGTACTAATCCATCCATCCCTTGTCTCTCCCACACAGGTACAGCAGCAGCAGCAGCAACAGAGGAAGAAGAGGACGACCACCAGCAGCAACAGGAGGGACAGCAGCGCCAGCACTAGCAGAAGAAGAGGACATCACCCTGACAACTTCAAGTGTCACCAAACTGACTGACTTATACAGGTTAGGTTAGGTTAGGTTAGGTTAGGTCAGGTCAGTCAGTCAGGTGGCTCAAGTAGTTGGCAAGGTGCACCAGCAGCAGAGGAAGAAGATAGATAGATAGATAGATAGTTTATTGACCACAGCAACATTACATGGGTGCAATAATTTTTGCAGAATATGGTCCATCACAAATTAAAAACTTTACACATAATAAAATACTAAAGCATTCAATTATCAAACTGTTACTCAACATTTACAAATTACATCTTTCATAAAACACAGACTAGACTAAACATTCAATTGAAACTTTAAAGAGCTAATAAAATACTTGAATACTAAAATGTTCATTCTGTTAAAAGAAGAAAAATGGTAAAAGAGAGGAAGAAGAGAAAAAAATAAAAAAGATAGAGAAAAAAAGTTAGAATAAAACACAAAATACAAGTAATAATAAAACTGTCGATTATTTCAATTATAAACATCTAAAATTTGCCTAATTATTTTACATGTTAAATCATCATCAAATGTGTCACTAAAAATATCTTCGATTGTGGAAAAATTATGTGAGTCTCGTATTTGTTGTGTTAGTGTACAGTCCTGGAGAACATGACGTTCTGTTTGTATGTCTCCACACACACACAGCCGCTCCTCCACCGGCAGTCGGCCCCGCCCCCTCCTACTCCACCTGCCCACCTCCACCGCCAGGGAGTGGCTCGACACTCTGAACCGTGTGAAGGATACGCGGTCTGTTTCAGGCACGACTTGATGTTTTAAATAGATCGGGTGAGCACACAAACTTGGGTTCATATCTACATATGTGATTCGTCTAGATGATGTCGAGTGTTGCACTGCGCTCACTAGACTCCTCATCTCAATCTCCACATCATCTACATCGTTATGAATGAGGTCCTGTACATAGTGTTTGGTGTTATACCTCGCCCCCATCACTGTCCTCAGGGCATGCATCAGCGGGTCATCAGCAAGGTGTGCGCGCTCACTCCACATACTTCTCAAAAACTTCCTTTGCTTTTTCTTGATCACAGCCTGTATGGGAGGGTTTCCTGACTCAATGTAGCACACATCGTTGCATGTTGTCATGCGTACATCTAATAGAGTCTTTAAGGCCCAGTTATATAATTTAACAATGGGTTTTAGGTCGGCATTCAGCCAGGACTCACAGCCGTAGAGGACAGCAGACATCAGTGCGGCATCAAAAACTCGTTTTTTTACTTGAAATGGTACGTCATTATTTTTCTTAATAAATGATACAAATTTAATAACATGAGCTGTCTTAGCTAGGGCGTGAGCCCTGACTGCTTGATGCAGAGACCCATCAGCGGTGAAAGTGGAGCCGAGGTACAAGTATTGCTGGCACCGCAGCACCTCCAGCCCCGCCACGCGTAGAGGCTCCATGTCCACTTCATTTCCTTCCACCACGAAAAACTTTGTCTTTACCTCGTTAACCTTCATGCCATAATCATCACAGTAATCTTAGCTTGTGTATCATTCTCTCCCTCGTAGTGGCTAGCAACACTGTGTCGTCCATCAGAACAAGAATGTGCAGCCAGGAGAGGAACCCATCATCCCCGCAATTCTCTTTTATAGATTTAATAAGATCGTTTACAAACAGGATAAAAAGAAGGCAGGATGTTGGGGACCCCTGACGCACACCCACATTGGTAGCAAACACAGCGGAACCTAGACCACTCTCAGTCACCGCGTACATGGCTGCTATGGCCCCCAGCATCACCGATCCACATCCCAACCGCTTCAACACTCTCAACAATACGTCTCGTGGTACTTTGTCATACGCTTGGGAAAAATCCACAAAAGTTACGAATAACTTCCGCTTCTTCTTCTTGGCGTAATCAGTGAGTAGTCTGAGTGTGAGGATGTGCTCGGTACAGCCGCGACCCCGCTGCGCCCCAGCCTGCTCCCTGCAGGGCTTAAACCACTGCTCCAGGCGACAGCACAGCACCATGTCATACAGTTTGGCAATGCTGCTCATTACATTAATGCCACGATAATTACCTGGATTCATTCTATCTCCTCTCTTGAATATAGTAAAAAATTTAGTTTTTGACCACACATCAGGATAACAACCAGAGTTAAAAATAGAGTTAAATAAAGTGGCAATGCAAAGAATCCAGTCTGCAGGGAGCAGTTTGAACACCCCGGGCGGAATGCCATCGGGACCACAAGCTTTGTCAGATTTTATTCGTGACGCTTGTACTGCAACTTCCGGGGGGGTGATGGGGTTATCCAAGAGAGGGATGCTGACTGCCGTGTTTACAAGACCTTCATCTACAATATTTACATCATTAACATTAAAATTATTCTCAAAGTATTCTTTAAACTGTTCATCAGATGGTGTGACTTGGGATTTTGTACATGTGTGCAAGTTACCTCTCCAATTGATGGCCTGCCAAACTCTCCTATCGTCACCTTCTCTCAAAAGTTTTTCCCAGCGGTTCACACTATTATCATTCTCCTCTCTCACTGTACCGCCATAACTTTCCTTCGCACACTTGTACAATGCATCCGTAATATTAATGTTAAAAATGTTGACATCATCAATATCATACAACATGTCAGATGCGGGTATGCTATTCTTAAACAAATCATGGTTTATAGAATTAAAACCAACGGGCCGACGCAAGCACCCGCCCCGCCTCCCCTCTCCCATGAGTGAGCTGTGACCGCCAAGCATACCTGCTCTCTCACACAGAGCAGCTAAGTTTACAGCAGGCAACCGCATCTCAAGGGAGACAGGGGCGTGGTCGGAGGGCAGGAAGGCCGTCTGGTGTACCTGAAAGTCAGCAATGTCACATACAAGTTGGTGGGATGCCACAACCACATCTAATTCTGATACCCAGACATCTTTCTTCTTGTATGTCTTTCCACTTACAAAGTGTTTGTTATCAGTCTTCAAATTGTTAATTACTAAAAGGTCATTATCCTGACATATAGTTGACAACATAAAAGCATTATCACTGGGGGTAACAAATTCATCAGGAATCAGCGGGTATGACAATGTATCATGTCTAGAGAACTCCCCACGCAACATATCACGCACACTCGCACCAAACCTTGTGTTTAAGTCACCCATAAGTATTACATGGCTACTTTCACTATCTACAATTCTCTCGTGAATTGCTGCGAAGGAATAATGAGAGAAATATGGTGAGTCACTAGGGGGAACATAACAAAACCCAAATAGAATTGTAGGTACACATTCCAACCTCAACCACACTTGGTCGTCTACAGTCACGTCTACTGACTTCACAAACCTAGACAAACAGTTCTTAACAAACACAATAGTGCCCCCACGATGAGAATTTTGTGTATTTGTTTTCCTGTATCCAACGTAACCAGGTAAGCTAACACACAACTCAGTTTTAATCTCATTTAGGCTTATAATATCATACTTGTTAATCCAAGACATTACATTAAATTTTTCTAATTTTGTTTTTGCACCATTAATATTCCAAGTTAAAATGTTCAAGTAATGTTGCTGTGGTTGTACTAAAAATTTGAGCCTTTCCACTCGTCTATAACTACTCCATCTTTATACAGCTTTCGTTCTCTCACATTCAGGGAGATGTTGCAGCCTACATTTTCAGGTCGTTCGCGTTCATTTTTTTCTGCCTCCTTCAGCCTCCTCCACTCTTCCCGTACACTGGGATGAACGTCCTTCTTAATAAAAACTCTTTTATAGCGCTCCCCAGCAGTCTTGAGGTGTTTGGCAACTGCCAGCGTAGCGTCCCTCTCTTCCCGTGACTCCACTGTGACAAGGATGGGCCGCCGCCGCTCACCTTGGCCCGCGGCGGCTGCTTTGCCCAGCCGGCGCACAGACTTCACCTCACAGGTTGCCCGCGCTGCCTCCCACACCTTGACTATTTTGCTTTGATCAGTAGTGGCTCCGTCCAGTGCCTCATGCTCCTCCGGTACTCCCATCACGATCAGGTTGCATTCCCTCTCCTTTCTGTCAAGGGACTCCAGGTAGCGCTGTTGTTTTGCAATAATAGCAGACTGCGTGTTCACCTGCTGCTGCAGTTCCTCTACTTTCTTATTGATGGCGCTGTCCGGTGACATCACAGCTTGCTTTAACGTCGCCACCTCTGCCACCAGCTCCGCCAGTCTGTCCAGGATGACCTGTGAAGTGTTGTTATCCTGAGGCTGAGCTGAAACCAATATATCAACCAACTCATCTTTATTTATTCTTGTCAGCTGGTTACGCTGCATCTGCAGGAGTTCATTAAGTGTCCTCGACATGTTTGACAACTTAATTCCAACTTGCACTGGGACTTAACGGTAGATGGGCGTGGTGGTCTGCTGCTGCTGCGGCAAGATGTACCGGGAAGCGTCGTGGTTGCCTTGGGAACGTGACGTCACCTCTCTTCTGCGCATGCGCCAACTCGAGTTGAAGATTTGAGGGAGGGGTGGGCCACAGTGATCATGTTTTCATGCCGATAAAAAACTAAGTCCACACACTTCCACCAACCGAACCATCTTGACGTCTCCCTGCGGCCTCCATAGATGTCTCAGCACCGATGAAATCCTCTGATATAAGCTGGGTCCTCCAGTATCACTGATTTTATCGGGAGCTTCAGGCGTCCAGTGTTTACAATATGACGGGAGCAGCAGCAGCAGAGGAAGAAGAAGACCACTACCAGCAGAAGAAGAACTCCAGCAGCAGAAGTGTGTGGGTGTGTATAAGTGTGTGTGTGTGTGTGTGTGTGTGTGTGTGTGTTGGCTCTTCGCTCGTGGGGGCCGAGCGAGGTGGCTGTGTGTGTGTGTGTGTGTGTGTTTGTGTGTGTGTGTGTGTGTGCGTGTGTGTGTGTGTGTGTGTGTGTGTGTTGGCTGTTCGCTCGAGGGGGCCGAGCGAGGTGGCTGACTGTGTGTGTGTGTGTGTGTGTGTGTGTGTGTGTGTGTGTGTGTGTGTGTGTGTGTGTGTGTGTGTGTGTGTGTGTGTGTGTTGGCTCTTCGCTGGAGGGGGCCGAGCGAAGTTGGTGACTGTGTTGTGTGTGTACTAATCCATCCCTTGTCTCTCCTATACAGGTACAGCAGCAGCAGCAGAGGAAAAAGAGGACCACCACCACCAGCAACAGCAGGGACATCAGCACCAGTGCCAGCACCAGCAGAAGAGGAGGACATCACCCTGGCAACTTCAAGTGTCACCAAACTGACTGACTCAAATAGGTTAGGTATGTTGAGGTAGGATAGGATAGGTTAGGTTAGGTTAGGTTAGGTTAGGCTAGGTTAGGTTAGGTTAGGTCAGGTCAGTCAGTCAGGTGGCTCAAGTAGTTGCCAGGGTGCACCAGAAGCAGAGGAAGAAGACCACCGCCAGCAACAGCAGCAGC
>CM035177.1:3989032-3994032 GCA_020233015.1 Callinectes sapidus | reverse complement strand
GGATAGGGTAGGATAGGTTAGGTTAGGCTAGGTTAGGTCAGGGCAGTCAGTCGGGTGGCTCAAGTAGTTGCCAGAGTGCACCAGCAGAGGAAGAAGACCACCGCCAGCAGCAGCAGCAGCAGCAGCAGCAGAGGAAGAAGAGGACCACTTCCAGCACAAGAAGAAGACCAGTAGCAGCAGTGTGTGTGTGTGTGTGTGTGTGTGTGTGTGTGTGTGTGTGTGTGTGTGTGTGTGTGTGTTGGCTCTTTGCTCGTGGGGGCCGAGCGAGGTGGCTGACTGTATGTGTGTGTGTGTGTGTGTGTGTGTGTATGTATGTATGTACTAATCCATCCCTTGTTTCTCCCATGCAGGTACAGCAGCAGCAGCAACAGAGGAAGAAGATGACCACCGCCTGCAGCAGCAGCAGCAGCAGCAGAGGAAGAAAAGGACCACCACAAAAACAGAAGAAGACGACCAGCAGTGTGTGTGTGTGTGTGTGTGTGTGTGTGTGTGTGTGTGTGTGTGTGTGTGTGTGTGTGTGTGTGTTGCGTGTGTGTGTGTGTGTGTGTGTGTGTTGGCTCTTCGCTCGAGGGGGCCGAGCGAGGTGGCTGACTGTGTGTGTGCGTGCGTGTGTGTGTGTGTGTGTGTGTGTGTGTGTGTGTGTGTGTGAGAGTTGGCTTTTCGCTCGAAGGGGCCGAGCGAAGTGGCTGACTGTGTGTGTGTGTGTGTAAGTGTGTGTGTGTGTGTGTGTGTGTGTGTGTGTGTGTGTGTGTGTGTGTGTGTGATATCTGTGTACTAATCCATCCCTTGTTTCTCCCATACAGGTACAGCAGCAGCAGCAGCAGCAGAGGAAGAACATGACCGTAGCCAGGAGCAGCAGCAGAGGAAGAAGAGAACCACCACCAACAAAAGAAAACGACCAGCAGCAGCAGTGCGTGTGTGTGTGTGTGTGTGTGTGTGTGTGTGTGTGTGTGTGTGTGTGTGTGTGTGTGATATATCTGTGTACTAATCAATCTCTTGTTTCTCCCATACAGGTACAGCAGCAGTAGTAGCAGCAGGAGCAGAGGAAGAAGAGGACCGCAGTCAGGAGCAGCAGCAGAGGAAGAAGAGAACCACCACCAACAGAAGAAGACGACCAGCAGCAGCAATGTGTGTGTGTGTGTGTGTGTGTGTGTGTGTGTGTGTGTGTGTGTGTGTGTGTGTGTGTGTGTGTGTGTGTGTGTGTGTGTGTGTGTGTGTGTGTGTGTGCACAAAATGCAATAACGGAACTAGAGCTATGCTGCTGGAATATTGCTGGGATGAAAGATAAACTTCAAGACCCAAATATACTTGAATTTATTCTCAAGTTTGATATCGTGTGGATATTAGAGGCCAAGAAATACTTGAACTCGAGCATGCCGGGATTCACTCTTTACAAGAACGTGTCAAGAGAGGGCCATCACCGGGGTGGCGTAGTGATGTTGGTGAAGAGCAAGCTGGCAGAAAGCATCAGGCGCGTGGACACAGATACTGAAGGACAGATTTGGATAACGTTCTCTTGGTGGCTGAATATGAAGCTGGGAGGAGTGTACATCCCTCCGGAGGACTCACCCTACTATCAACCAGTACACTTTGGGAACCTTGTCCAGCATAGCGCCGGTGCCGACAAAATCGTTGTGATGGGAGACTTTAGCTCAAGGGTAGGCACGCCACGTATTAGAGACAAGAATGACAATATGTATGCCTATAGATATGTATCAGACATTTTTGTAAACGAACACGGGAAAACCCTGATGAACGTTTGCAATAACAACTCACTCGTCGTGGCCAATCACCTCTACCATACAGGGAGACAGCTGGGAGGAAATTTGTCCTTCAAGAGGCGCCACAACGGGATATCCGAAATTGACCTATGCATAGTAAGAAATGACTGTATAGACTTATTACAAGAGGTATATGTCAACCAAGAGATTCAAGGGTCAGACCACGCTCCACTTTGTGTAAAGCTGCGCACCGACACTAAGGAGGCCCCGTCACCGCACGTTTTGCTGCAGAGAGCGTCATCGTTGGGACAGCATTACTGTGCACATCAAGCGGAACGCAGGAGGCAGAAAAGTATGCCATATAAAGAAGTTGACATGGACCGCTTGATCAGAACACTACAGGCAGTGGCACCTCCCACGATGGAAATGGTCAGCGATGCAGCAAGCATGGAGGAGGTGATAATGGAGGGAGGTCGTACTGTTACCGAGGCAGCTGCCAGCCACACCCGCCAAGACTCACTTGATCCCGGTCACCGCTGGGACCAGACCCATCCACGGTGGAAGCGCTTATTGGATACAAATGACCCCAAACTAATATGGAAATCTATAAACTGGAAAGGAAATTTTGAAAGTGATGCTCTTACTACACCAAATGACGATCAGTTTAAGGAACATTTTGAGCATCTTCTAGGGTCACAGAATATCGAATATGGGGATAATCTCGTTGATTCACCTTATGTGCCGGTGTTGGATGACCCATTTACGATGGAAGAGTTAAGTCAGGCAGTGAAGAGTTTGAATGTCAACAAAAGTTTCCTTGTTATTTGTCCAGGGATAATGAGAAAACTGCCTATATCTTGGTTCACGTTTTTTCTTGCTATTTTGAATTTTGTATTTATGAGATGTTGTTACCCTCTGGCTTGGTGCGATAGTAAACTTATTGTATTATTTAAGTCAGGAAACAGGATGATGTGCAATAATTATAGAGGAATCAGTATAATGGACACACTCTCTAAGATCTACGATATACTCTTACTGAACAGGTTAAACCTTTGGTGTCACATAGATCAATGTCAAGCTGGTGCCCAGAAAGGCAGAGGATGCTTAGAACAAATCGTAACCTTGAGATTGTTATGCGACTACGTAAAGTATAAGAAAGTGAAGTTGTATGTTCTTTTTGTAAATTTCAGTAAAGCCTACGACAGAGTCCCCCGAGAAAAGCTGATAGAGAGATTAAAAAGTTTTGGATGCGGTAGAATAATGGTGAAGGCTATTAAAGCCATGTACAAGAGCACTAAAAATATATTGAAATCGGCAACTATTAATGCATCAATCGGCGTTCGTCATGGGGCTCCGTCCAGTTGTTTACTCTTTGTAATATAGATTGATCATATGGTGCGAATGATTAAGAGAGCAGTTGGAGATGATGGTTTTTTGGGTATGTTGCATGTATTGTTACTGATGGATGATGCTGTCAGAGTGGCAACTAGTAGAGAAATGTGCTTGAAGAAAATGGAAATCGTGAACGAATTTTGCCGAGAAAGTGGAATGAAAATTAATGAAACTAAAACAAAGTTTTTCGTAATTAAGCCGGATAAAGCCTGCGGACCAAACGGCATTTCAGCTGGCATATTTTCGCTCTTACCAATGCACATCTCTTTAGTGACAGTTAACCTTTTTAATTCGGTTTTTTATGAGTGGTCAGTACCCCATGCTGTGGTCAGGAGCAAAAATATTTACTATTTTTTAAAAAGGGGATAGAAAGGATCCGGACCATTATAGAGGTATTAGTGTAGGAAACTCCATAGTAAAACAGTACGACATGGTCTTGTGTAACAGGTTAAGTCTTCGGTTTCAGCCGAGTCGTGAGCAGGCTGGAGCAAAAAAAACACGAGGGTTTTTGGAGCATATTGTTACCTTACGGCTACTTACTGATTCAGCGAAAAAAAAGAATAAGAAATTATTTGTGACATTTATTAATTTTTCAAAGGCTTGTGATGTGATGCCTCGGCATAAAATGTTCATTACTTTGAAACGTTTGGGGTGTGGTATGGTGGATTGTAGGACAGAAAGTAACAGGAAAAAAAAGTAACATGTAAAAAAGTAACGGAAAAAAAGAAACAGAGAAAAAAAGTAACAAGAAAAAAAAGTAACAGGAAAAAAAGTTACTGTTTCAGAGTTTCACCTAACAGAATAAGAGACTGCTTCAGACGAGTAGTCTGCTTCAACCTAACCTAACCTAACCTAACCTAAACTAACCTTTTAATGTACTTTTGTATCTTTCATTCGTGTACATTAATTGTCAATTTAATTTCAAGAATGACAACTGTTACGTTTTTTCCTAAATAAACTTAGTACTGTTACTTTTTTTCTTGTTACTTTTTATCCTAGCAAAAATTGTTTCTTTTTTTCCGTTACTTTTTTTCCTGATACTTTCTTTCCGAGCACCGGTATGGTGACAATGGCAGCGTTAATAGTTATGTATAATTTAACAGAGAGTGTGTATGGCTGTGCAATAATTACATCAATTGTTGTAGTCAGGTAAATTTTATCAACGTCGTGTCTCTTGTTTATTATGTATGTCGATGAATTAGTGAAATTGATTAAGAGGAAATGTAACGCAGAAACTTTCATAGACTGGTTACATGTTCTGATGTATATGGATGACACCGTGTTATTAGCCACGACCCGAGCAGCCATGTTATCGAAAATCACTATCTTATATGAATTTGGAAACGAGTATGGTATGAAAGTTAATTTAGCCAAAACAAAGTTCTTTGTGATAAACGGTGGTGCAGGAGATGGTGACCCATTACGCGTGAATGATTTGATAGTTGAATATTGCAATAGTTATGTGTACCTTGGGCGTCATTTCACGTGTGTTGGCTCGGTGTCGGCTCCTGTGAAGCTACACGCACAGAATAAACTTTGTCAAGTATCGAAGATTGTGTCTATCATTCGGAAAAATAACGATGTGCCATTTATTGTAAAAAATACATTTGTTTGATGCTGCACAAATATCCGCCTTGTTGTATGGTTGTGAGTCCTGGGTGGGAGGAGACGTTAAGCCTATAATCAAATTGTATAACTGGTGTATGAAAGAGCTATTGGGAGTGAGGCGAGCAACGGTAAACAGTGTCTGGTATGCCGAACTTGGGTATTCCTCCTTGCCTGATATTGTTAGATACAGGCAACACAAGTTCTCTTACAATGTGGTGTGACAGGCGCGATATGAATGATGGTCCCTTGTCCTTTGCTATCAAATATGTCAGCAATTTA
>CM035177.1:3938107-3950607 GCA_020233015.1 Callinectes sapidus | reverse complement strand
TTTTTTTTTTTTCGGGAGAGCAACTTAAGTTCATTAACATCTTACTTCAGCAAGGAAAATGTTTTGCATATCTCACTGGCCTTTCACTATGTCATTTGATTTTCCATATTGACAAAAAGTGTTTAATTCTTAATTCTTTATTCCAACAGTTGGAAATAAAAGATGACTGCGACACTCTCATATATATAAATCAAAATGTTGAAGATTTACACCTGTGGAAGCCTAAAGCAAAGGTTAGTCCTGAATGTATACTTTACTTATAAATAGACGTTTAATTTTGTTACTGATTTCCGCTTCCTTTAGTTGTTACATGATTACCTCTCATGCTTGCTCCATCACTTTTCAATACATGTATGGACTGGGTACTAGACAGAGTTGTAGAAAAAAGTCATTGTGGAGCATCTGTCAGCAATACCGAGATTACAGATCTTGTTTTTGCAGACGATGCAGCAATCTTTGCCCAGTCACTGATGGTTATGATAATGACTCTAGAAACACTGTATGAGGAGATGAAGCCCTTGGGACTTGGTTTCCTGGGCCAAGACCAAGGTTCACGTGTTTGGAGGTGTACTGGATGAAACAGTACAGTCTGTTCATGCGTGTGGCTAGGACATTGAGATCTTGAAAAACTTCATATACTTTGGTATAGTGTTATGCATAACTATGGTGGGTCGAGGCACGAAGTCACACAGCGGATTGGCCTGGCACACGGCGTTATGTACTCGCTCAACGCGAGTATTTGGCGGTGTCAATACCTGTGTAGACGAACAAAGATTTGGATTTTCAAGTTGCTGGTGATCCCTATCTTACTATATTTTTATGAGACATGGACACTGAACACTGACCTAAAGAGGTGAATTGATGTCTTTGGTACTAGATTCCTTCGAAGGATCAAGGGATACCACTGGAATGACTTTGTGTCAAATCAGCGATTATTCCGTGAGACCAATTCGAGGCCTATTTCTAGCATAGCCTGTTAACGCCAACTACAACTATATGGGTATGCGGCACGCTACCCGGAATCCGATTCAGCCTATCAGGTTTTTTCCGAAAGGGATAACCCAGCTTGGAGGAGTTAAGGGAGACGCCCACAGAACTCTTGGCTGCAGCAAGTCGATGATTCTTGTTGAGATTTACTCAGTATGGGAAGGGAGCCTGCATGGAGACTCGCGAGGCGTGACCATCGGGGGTGGTGTCATACGGTAGGCGAGGCAACGTGCCCTCCGGCGTATGCCCCCCATGATTGATTGATTGATATGCATGTCTCATGATTTTAGGGAGCATTTTTAACTATCGAAGTCCAGCTTCTTTCCTGTGAATACTGGAGCAAGGCAGAAATGCGTGTTCGCTCCATCACTTTTCAACACATGCATGGACTTGGTACAGACTTGTGGACCAAAGTCATTGTGGGGCATATGTCAACAATACTGAGATTACAGATCTTGTTTTTGCCGACGATGCAGTAATATTTGCCGAGTCACTGGAGGTTCTTGTAATGGCTCTAGAAGCACTGCATGAGGAGGTGAAGCCCTTGGAATTTCAGGAGTCATGGGCCAAAACCAAGGTTCAGATGTTTGGAGGCTTACTGGATGAAACAGTACAATCTGTTCATGCACGCGGCGATGACATTGAAATCTCATAAAAATTCACATACCTTGGTTGTGCAGTGCACAGCGATGGTGGGTCGAGCTAGGAAGTTGTATGGCGGATTGGCCTGGCCCATGGCGTTATGGAATCGCTCAACACGAGTATTTGGTATTGTCGATATCTGTGCAGATGGACGAAGATTCGGATCTTCACGTCGCTGATTATCCCGGTCTTACTATATGGTTGAGACATGAACACTGAACACTAACCTGAAGAGTTGATGTTTTTGGTACTAGATGTCATTGCAGGATCATGGGATACCACTGGTATGACTGTTGTATCAATCATCATTATTATTATTATTACTAAGTAACTTTTGTCAGTTATTATTATAAATATATTCACATCAATCATCACGTGTTCGCTTCCCTCTCTCTCTCTCTCTCTCTCTCTCTCTCTCTCTCTCTCTCTCTCTCTCTCTCTCTCTCTCTCTCTCTCTCTCTCTCTCCATCGCATACACAATGTCAAATCTTGTCCACACTTCTCTGTCTACTCACATCTTCCCTCCTCCTAATATCCGCTATCTCAGGGGAAAAGACAGTGTGACATTCTTGCCGGCTTTCGATCTCCTTGGAATATCTGACCTCTTCCTTAATCTTGACCTCTAACCAAATAAATCTGACTTCCCTTATCCCTACTTCGACTTGACCCAAACCTGTAAGGCACGCCCTCCTTACAAGCGCCGCCTTCTACATTTTAAAACACGTGTTCCTACTTCCCAGCGATCACTCTGCATTCAGGCATCAATTTCAAGCATCATTCTCAGATTTCAAGATTACCACGAAACGAAAGATTACCAACCACTTACTCCCCTGCCTACGCTACTCTACTGCCAGCCAATCGACCACTAGCTATTAGCTACCCCATTTACACTGGCTTCAGTTACACATAATAACCGGCCCAGTACACTGTGTCAAATCAGCGATTGTTCCATGAGACTGATATGCCGATAATCAACATTGTACGTCAGCGCCATCTGCATCTATATGAGCATGTGGCACGCTACCCGTAAGCCGATCATACTCATCATGTTGTCTCGAAAAGGGATAACCCAGTATGAAGGAAGCCAAGAGGACGCCCACATAACTCATGGTTGCGGCAAGTCAATGCCTCTTGGTGGGAGCTACTTAGTATAGGAGGCTGCATGGGGACTCACGAGGCCTGACTACCGGGAGTGGCGCCATAGGGTAGACGAGACAGTGTGCCCCTCGGCGTATGCCCCCAATGATTGATGACTGATTATGAGAAACCAATTTGAAAAAATAAATAAAAAAATAAATAAGTCTGGAATATGAGAATACCATACGTACAGACATAAGCATTTTCAATCTAAAACTTCCCAGGTTTCAATGAAAGATTTAATCCTTTTATTGAGATTACAAAGACATTAACTCGCGTCTTTTTCAAATAATTTCAGCAGAGATACTTCTTTGAAGAAATAGAGCAGCATACTTCCCACAGGATGTACATGTCCTATGTGCTATGTCAATATTATACATTATACATTATTGGGCCCATACTATCTAAAGCTCATGAAACTACGCAAGTGACGTGTAAACCTCACCCACTTCTCCATAAACTTAGTCTTTTTTCCTCTAGCACAAATATTCTGCTCATAGAGTAAACTTATGTGACCATAAATTTACCTTGAATAGCAAACATGTTGATGTGCAGAAGCAGATACGCCGTAAGTAACCTAAATATTGATACGGTTTCTGGTCACATCAGATTCATAAGCAGTCTGAGGTTGTAGGCCAGCTAATTTATTAAAAACATCATTTTAACGAATTATTTTGATATGAAGTAGTTAAAGAGTTTAGGAAAAGAACAAGTTCTGAAACATCCGGGGTAGGTATTTTAGTAAAGGTTTCAGCGAATAGTTCATATTTAGAATTAGATGTGAGGACAGTGCCACCATCACACTGAAATAAAGGAAACAAAGATGAAGAAGCATATTTATTGGATATATTTTTGACTAGGTACCAAAAGTCTCGACAGTACTAGATAATTGTCTGTCATAGACTCATAATGAAATACAATAACACCATTGCTCATAAGTGACATAAAAACATATTAAACAAACAAACCTCACCCCACCCTGTTTTAAACTTTGAGGTGCCATTGGGGTTACAAATGTGGCGCCTGTCTGTCGGAACATTCCTGGGCTAAACCATTGGAGGGTTCTACGTTTGGGCTCCTGAAACGTCTCAAAAGATCACCGATTGCCTCATGTATCGGATGAGCTCAGTAGGCTCAGGATAGATATAATGGGGTTCCCTGAGACAAGTAGGCCTAGCAGTAGAGAAATCAGTAGCAAGGCTTTTACTTACTACTGGTCTAGCATGAGTAATGGTCATCATGTCGTAGGCAGCAGACTGCAGCCGTCTATTGTAGAAGTTACTCTGGTTGATAAGCATGTATTGTGATTAAGGCTGAATCAGTCTAAGCTTCATGTTCGTTAATGCAGTGTACACTTATACCGAGATATGTGAAACTGAAGAGGAGTTGTTCTACGCCTAACTTAACTTTGTACTGAATCAATGTCCTTGCACACTGACGTGACTCAGTGCCAGTGACAGTAGTCACTGGCACTGAGTCACGTCAGTGTGCATCTCTAAGAGAGATGTCTATGAGCTATATGTTTACCACCATGGCTCTGTTACCAGGAACGACAGCAGTTCTTTTCCTTATGAATTTTTCAGGTTCCAGAAAGTTGAGAATTGCAGGTTCTTAACAACAGAGACCAGGGCTGCTCCACTGGACTTAGTATAGCAATGCTAGAGGTGTAGCGAAGGAGATCGACCATATCCCTGTTAGTACTCTTTGGAGGAGCTTCAACAACTGCAAGTATTTTTTCCGAGTGCCGATTTCTTTGCAACCGATCACAGGTTTGGTGTTCCTACACTTAATTCTCATGTCAAGTCCAGAGAGCTATCAAAATTTGACCACACCGAGTTTTATCCTGAGAAACTGAATTACTTGACATGTATTCAAGAGTTTGCAGTAAGTCTCCAATTGGTCTGAAGTGCTCGACGCCCTTGAGAACCCAGTAGTTATATGGGATATCTTCAAATGTGAAATTCATGAGGCTGCCGAGGAATGCATTGGGGAGCCCGAGGTCATGGAGTGCCTTTGCCTTGGTAAAGATGCTAGATAATGTTGAAACATGTTTGAAACACTGACCGGTACAGAGCTTTTTCATATTTTTCATATTATGTAAGACTAGATCTCTCCTAAGAAGTGACAAGGAGAGGTATGACGAGGATCACACAGAGGATGTCAAGTGTCATATAAAGGGACTGTAAAGTTCTTGTTTCCTATGTTAAATTGCTTCTCTTTAAAATCATTTTTCTCCTTCATTCATAGACCAATTCCTTTCATTCAAAAAACATTTTGATCAGAAAGGATAGGAGAATAGCGCTCACTATCTAGTCTAAGGTGATGAATATTTGACTTAAAAAAATTTTAAAGATAAAATGACCTTTAAGAAAAATTTCAGATAGCATCTGTTGTTTGCTTCATATATTGTAATTAGCTGATATAGCAAATATATTTTTAATGAATAATAAAAAAAAAATGTTAAAAAGTAAAGAATCAGTATCTTGCCGCACCTTGCCTAGTCAAACTCTTTCAACTCCGTCTATCTACATCTACCTTTCTTTCTTGCTGGAAGTTTGCCTACATTCAGCCTGTTCCTAAAAAGGGTGACCGTTTTAATCCTTCAAACTACCGCCCTATTCCTTTAATCTCCTGCTTATCTAAAGTTTTTTAATCTATTCTCAACAAGATTCTAAAACATCTATCACTTCACAATCTTCAATCTGATCGCCAGTATGGCTTCCGTCAAGGCCGCTCTACTGGTGATCTTCTGGCTTTCCTTACTGAGTCTTGGTCATCCTCTTTTAGAGATTTTGGTGAAACTTTTACTGTAGCCCTTGACATATCAAAAGCTTTTGATAGATTCTGGCACAAAGCTTTAATTTCCAAACTACCCTCCGACGGCTGCTATCCTTCTCTCTGCAACTTCATCTCAAGTTTCCATTCTGATCGGTCACTGTTCTTCCCCTAAATCTATTAACAATGGTGTTCCTCGAGGGTCTGTCCTATCATCCACTCTCTTCCTATTATTCATCAATGATCCTCTAAACCAAACTTCTTGCCCTAACCACTCCTATGCTGATGATACCACCTTGCAGTTTTCAACGTCTTTCCATAGACTATCATCCCTTCAGTAAGTACACAGCTCACGCAGGGAAGCCTCAGAACGCCTAACTTCTGATCTCTCTAAAATTTCTGATTGGGGCAAAACAATCTTAGTGTTGTTCAATGCCTCAAAAACTCAATTCCTCCACCTATCAACTCGACTGATCCTTCTAAATAACTATCCCCTCTTCTTCAATGACACTCAACTGTCCCCTTCTCCTACACTGAATATTCTCGGTCTATCTTTTACTTGTAATCTAAATTGGAAACTTCACATCTCTGTAGCTAAAACAGCTTCTATGAAATTAGGTGTTCAGAGCCGTCTCCGCCAGTTTTACTCACTTCCCCACTCATAGAGGTTCCACTCATACAGCTCTATTGAACAGGGTGAAATAAAAAGCCTTTCGTCTTATCAACTCCTCTCCTCTTACTGACTGTCTTCAGCCTCTTTCTCATCGCTGCAATGTTGCCTCTCTTGCTCTCTTCTACCGCTATTTTCATGCTAAATGCTCTTCTGATCTTGCAACTGCATGCCTCCCCTGCTCCTGCGGCCTCACTGCACAAGATTGCTTCTTCCTCTCACCCTTATTCTGTCCACCTCTTTAATGCAACAGTTAACCAGTATTCTCAATCTTTCATCCCTTTGTCTGGTAAACTCTGGAACTTTCTTCCTGCTTCTGTATTTCCACCTCCCTATGACTTGATCTGTTTCAAGAGAGAGAGAGGTATCAAGACACTTATCCCATTTTTTTGGCCCATGAATCTTAACTTTCCAAGGGGGACCGGCACTACAGTGGGCTTTTTTTATATATTTTTGTTACCCTTGGTCGCCTCCCTTCTACATAAAAAAAAAATCTTGGAAAAATGAAGTGACAAAGTTCAATAATATTTTGAGGTTCACCTAGGGATTTGAAATATACGTGGTATATATATATATATATATATATATATATATATATATATATATATATATATATATATATATATATATATATATATATATATATATCGCACCATATGACGAGAAAGTACACCAAGTTTAGTTTATTCATGTTAATTTGTTGTTCTTCAATGATCTTTTGAAATACACAAGGATTTTAGTGGCAAATAATTTATTCGAATTTTATCATATTGCACACTAAATTCGGTGTTGCATTCTGTAAAATGAAGCCAATATTTATTCTAGAACCATTCCTTTCAAAGAAATGTGATATTTAGCCGAAAAAATAGGTAATTTGAGAATGGATTAAAAATAATACGAAAAAAACTGGTTAGCCCTAGAAGTTTTTTTATTTTTCTATACTGGGGCCAAATAGAACACTAAAATGTATTTGATACTATAGAAAATAAGTAATAAAAAAAACATAAAAGTAATAAACATTTTTTACATTTGTAATATTTTCATAGCGGAAGCGTCCAACATGTCAAATATAACACATACCTATTTTTTTTTACCATAACTTTATATATGACATGAGAAAGAGAAAAAGAAAAAGAAAAAGAAAAAAGAAAAAAAAGATAGAGAAAAAAAAATTAAACAAAATATAAATTTTTCAAGGCACCAAATCTTACAACCTGCTAATGACCTCAGATCTGCCTTTTGAGCCTTGAAGAAACTCCTCTCCATGTCTATATCTCAGGTGAGTGCTATCCGAACCGCAGATGGCTCCCTTGTATCGGACGCAGATGAACAGATGTCTCGTTTGGCTGAGTATTTGAGCAACTGTTGACGGCGGATCCTCCAGATGACAGCTCCAAACTACTGGGTTACAGTCACTAGATGCTGATGCGCCCACTGACGAGACTCCACCCTCCATTGATGATGTCAAAGAGGCTGTGGCAAACTTTTAGGGCGTGGAAAGGCAACTTGTATCTATAACATCAGCTGTGAGTGAGGCCATGATCCGTGCGCTGCACGCTGTCTTGAGTGTTGTATGGCACTCAGGTACCATTTCCCCTGACTAGAAAATGGGTTGATCGTCCCTACCTGGAAGGCGTATGGGGGACCATCAGGACTGCAACAACTACTGCGATATAGCACTAATCGTATCGGGCAAGATGCTTTCTCATTTGTTATTCACACGGATCCGCAGAGATCTGAACAATCTCGGTTCGCGCTTGGCAAGTCAACAACTGACCAAATCCTAGAGCTTTGCGAACTGGTGAAGCGCCAACGTGAGTTTCGACAAGGGATTCTTGCAGCCTATGTCGATCTCAAGAAGGCGTTTGATTCAAGAGATATTATGGGATCTTCTAATCTACCACTTTAATGTTTGGGAGGAAAATGGTGGCGAAAGGGAAGAACTTATTCTGCAGTTTTACCTACATGGATCACGTGACACCCTGGGTTTCTCTGCCTGAGTCAGGGTCCACTGTACCGAGTCCAGGGGGGGATGTTCATTGAAAGTAGTTGGGTATGGTGCTGCTGTTCGGGTTGCTATGTCTGAGCCACGGTTCCGCACAACATTGTTTCCTTGTCTTCACTATTTTGTCTTTTAATCAAACAGTAGACAGTAGAAATATTGTCATCTAGGAGTTATCTATGATATGATATGGGATGGTAGAAGGTTTGTCTTGGTCGTGGCAGTGGACTGGCGTTATTGGAATATCTTGAATTTTGGTGGGAGTTTGATGCTGTTCTCTTTTCTTTTCTTTTCTTTTATTTTTCACTCCTTGATCATATATGAAGATTTCCCTGTACTGTGGCACTCTTCCATGGAGATTATCAAACCACCAGCCAGCTATACCTCCGAGTGATGTAGATGGACAGCTATTTCTATGGTATTTACCTCAACTATGACGTAGATAACGAAACCATTGTCATTGCTGGAGATTGTCCCATTGTCATGGGATTTACCACTACTACCACCACTACCACCTCCACAACCATTGCTGCTTCCACGGTATCTACCACCACTACTGTTACTACCACCACAGCCACTGTTGGTGCTACCGTATCTACTACTACTATTGCTATTGCTGATACTACTGCTACTACTGCTACTACTACTACTACTACTACTACTACTACTACTGCTACTACTACTACTACTACTACTACTACTAGTACTACTACTACTACTACTACTACTACTACTACTACTGCTATTATTACTCCTCCTCCTCCTCCTCCTCCTCCTCCTCCTCCTCCTCCTCCTCCTCCTTCTACTACTACTACTACTACTACTAGATGGTGGCGGTATGTATGACGGATACAGGGGAAATCCTGCAGGATCCCTGTGTCATGAGAGGGGCAGGCGCATCCCCTAACCCTATTTCTAATTCTGAGGGTGCCAGTGGGGCTACAGATGTGGCACCTGCTCTTTGGACCACTCCTGAGGTAAGCCTTCAAAGGCTTCTACGTATGGGCTCCTGGAATGTCCTGAGTCTCTCAGAGGATCACTAACTGTCTCATTTATCAGATGACCTCAGTAGACTTAGGGTGGATATAGTGGGATCCTCTAAGACAAAGAGGCCTGGCAGTGGCGAGACCAGTATCAAGGGTTTTACTTACTACTGATCCGGCATTAGCAATGGTCATCATGTCAAGGGGGTGGCCATAGGCATCTCCAGCACACTGCAGCCGTCCATTAATTAAAGAGGTTACTCCAGTTGATGAGCGTATAATGCTATTGAGGCTGAAGCATAGTTCAGGCTTCATGTCTGTTGTTAGAGTGTACACTCCTACTGAAGCGAGTGAAACTGAAGAAAAGGAGATGTTCTACGCCAAACTCAACTCTGTAGTGGATCAGTGTCCCCTTCGAGATGCACTCATTGTCCTGGGCGACTTTAATGCTATGAGATATGCGTTGGCCCCCATGGTTCTGGTACCAGGAATGACGGAAGATCTTTCCTTCTGAATCTTGCAAAATCCAAATCCAAAAAGCTTAGAATTGCGGGTTCCCGGTATGATAGACTGGACTTGGTATAGCAATGCCGGAAGGGTAGCAAAGGATATCAACCATATCCTTGTTAGTACTCATTGGAGGATTCTCCAGAATTGCAGTGTTTTTCGGAGTGCCGAGTTTTTTGCGATCGATAACAGGCTTTTTGTTGCTACACTCAAGCTTCATGTCAACTCCAGAAAGCTTCCAAGAAATTATCACATTGTGTTTCATCTTGAGAAACTGAAGGACTTGACATGTGCTCAAGAGTATGCAAAGACAGTTTCCAATCGGTTTGGAGTGCTCGACGCCCTCGAGGACCCTGAAGAGCTATGGGATACCTTAAATGTGAGACTCTTGAGGCTGACAAGAAATGCATTTGGGAGCGCACGAGGTCACGGAGTGGCTTTGCATCGGTGGAGACTCTGGAAAGTATTGAGGAGATTCGCACTGCCAGACTTACTGAGAACTGCGACCAGTAGATGGCTCACATAGGACTAAAACTCTCCTAAGAAGAGACAGGGAGAGGTATGTTAGGTGTCTCGCTAAAGATGTCGAGTGTCATTTAAATCCTAATGATCTCAGACCTGCGTTTCGAGCCCTGAAGAAACTCCTCCCTAAGTCTACTTCTCTGGTGAGCACTATCCGATCAGTATATGGTTGCCTTGTTTCGAAGGCAGATGAGCAGATGGCTCATTGGGCTAAGTACTTTGAGCAGCTATTCACGGTGGATCCTCCAAGTAGACAGCTCCAGACCACAAGTTGCAGAAGCTGGATGCTGATACACCCATTGGCGAAATTGCTCCCTCCACTGATGATGTTAAAGAGGCTGTGGCAAAGTTAAGGGATGGAAAGGCAGCTGGCATCTGTAACATCAGTGTGGAGCTGCTCAAAGCTGGGGGTGAAGACATTATCCGTAGGTTGGATGTTGTTTTGTCTTTTCTATGACATTCGGGTACCAATCCTTCTCATTGGAAAAAGGGGTTGGTCGTTCTTATCTGGAAGAGAAAATGGGACAGTCAAAACTCCATCAACTACCGTGGAATAACATTGCTCAGCGTACCAGGCAAGGCACTTCCCCATTTGCTGCTGATGTGGATCAGCAGTCATCTGCTGAAACACCAGACACCTGAACAGTCAGGGTTCACGCCCAGTAAGTCTGCACCTGATCGGATCCTAGTGCTTTGCCTACTAGTGGAGCGCCGACGTGAGTTTCGACAGTAAATGCTTGCAGCCAATGTTTATCCTGAGAAGGCATTTTTATTTAGTGTATCAAGAGACACTCTGGGATCTTCTGCATCTTCGTGGGATCCCTGCATGGATTATTGATCTATTAACTAGCCTGAACTCCGGGACTTTGAGTGCTGTGAAGTGTGGAGGAGGAGGAGCGTCCAGCTTCTTTCCTGTGAATACGGGTGTGAGGCAGGGCTGCGTGCTTACTCCATCACTTTTTAACCTATGCATGAACTGGGTACTAGGCAGAGTTGTGGAACAAAGTCATTGTGGAGCATATGTTGGCAATACTGAGATAGCAGATTTTGTTTTAGCCGATGATGCAGTAATATTTGTAAAGTCACTGGAGGTTTTGGTTCTACAGGCACTGTATGAGGAGGCGAAGCCCTTGGAACCTCAGGTTTCTTGGCCCAAGACGATGGTCCACTTGTTTGGAGGCTTAGTGAATTAAACAGTACAGTTTGTCCATGCGTGTGCCAAGAACATTGAGATCTTGGAAAATTTTAATTACCTTGGTAGTGTAATCCATAACGATGGTAGGTCGAGCCAGGAAGTCATACAGTGAATTGACCTGGCCTACGGCGTTATGGACGGGCTAAACACAAGCATTTGACGCTGCCGGTACCTGTACAGACGGGCCAAGACTCAAATTTTTATGAAACAGAAACTCTGGCTCAGGAGTGGGCCACAAAATCTGCTCGAGGCTTGTGAAGGAGCAACAAGGGACAGGCCACCGCGACGCTCTAAGTCTATGGTTGTGAGACCTGGACACTGAACACCGACCTGAAGTCTTAAGTACCAGATGCCTTTGCAGGATCATAGGATACCGCTGGTATGGCTTTGTGTCAAATCAGCGATTATTCCGTGAGACTGATTCGATGCCCATTACCAGCATAGTCCGTCAACGCCAACTGTAGCTATATGGGGATGTGGCACCCTACCCGAAAGTCAAGCATGCTTAGCAGGCTACTTCCAAAAGGGATGACCAGTATGAAGGAGGTCAAGGGAGCGCCGATAAAACTCGCGAGGCGTGACTGGCGGGAGTGTTGTCGTAGGGTTGGCAAGGCCTCAGGTGCCCCGGCATATGCCCCCCATGGTTGATTGATTGATTGACAGCCAGAAAGTGATGAGTGATTGCACAGTGATTGCTTGCATAAGTGTCTTGTGAGACTGTGAGAAGACACGAATGAGATTGTGATCTGGCGCAAGTGAGAATGTATTGAGACGCGTAGCACTGAGGATTTATATGGGAGAGAAGTGACTTGTGGAAGAAGGAAATTGACCAATCACAGAGACGAACAGGACGTAGAATATCAATCCTCAGTAGAAATGCAGGTGGTATCCTCTGAGGATAGAAGAAGGATTCCCAAGGGCTTGAAGGAAAGGGAGAGATTAGCGGAAAAAATTAGTAGAGAGAAAGTTTGGTGTATGAGATTAGCGTATGGCTGTAAAGAGAGACAGAGAGAGAGAGAGAGAGAGAGAGAGAGAGAGAGAGAGAGAGAGAGAGAGAGAGAGAGAGAGAGAGAGTTGTGG
>CM035177.1:3854113-3938007 GCA_020233015.1 Callinectes sapidus | reverse complement strand
GAGTGTCCCCAATATCACTTAGAGCAAGATTTTCTCCAACATGCAAACTTCCACATTATCATCCTTGGTGCTGCACGTCGAAAGCTCTCATTCAAAGAGGGAGAGGGTGGTGAGGCTTCTTCATATGCTACGAAATTAAGCTCTCGTAATTCATCTCACCCTACGATTCGTGATTCTGAGTCAAAGTTTCCTCTTCCTGTAGGCTACTCTCCACCTAATGTTCGCACTTCTGAGGTTCCTGTCAGTAATAAATTTTCTTATTTGGATTTGGCTGATGCCGGTGCTGGTGAGGTGTCTGATGGGCTTCCTTCTACCGGTATTTTGTCTCCTCCTTCTCCGGAGGCTAGGATGCCTCGAAGTCCAAGGCGCAGATCATCCACCTGGCCTACCCACACACGCCACCACTGTCCTTCATACTCGGTTGATTTACTGAGTGTGCCTCAAATAAAGGCCTCTATCATTTCTACTGCTCGTGTACAGTCTGTTGATAAAGTCTGGTCCGCTTCTGCGAGGGACTCTGTCAGTTCTTATAAACTTATGTGTTCTACTTCTTCTCAGTGTCTTGCTGTTCCGTCTACAGCTGTAGATGCTGTTGATTGTGAGGACACGCCATTGGTTGATGACGCGATGCCCTGTCATCTCGATCGCCAGATGTCTCAAGATTCTATTCTTTCGGTTGGTCAGACTCATGCTATTGTTCATTCCACTCCGTGAGATCGCTCCGGTCCTGCTCTGGCACCCATCAAATGTGCTACTTCCAAACAGAAATTGCTTTCCTCTCCGAAAGCTGAAAGCCCTCGATCTGGCTCTACTCGAGTTCCAATAGCTCCTTCATCTGGAATATCTGGTTCTCCGAGTATCCGCCAAGTTACCTTGAACAGTCAAGTTGCTAAAAGTAAAGAGAAGGCGTTTCCATTGGGAGGAACTCACCCGAAATTTCAATTTGTCAAATTCAAATTCCTTCAGTGGAATTGACGAAGTCTGCGTGCCTCTTGGGAGGAACTCAGATTATTGATTTCCCGGTTTTTTCTGCATGTATTTGTCTACGAGAGACGATGCATGGAGCTAGCATTCCTTCTAATCCTTCCGGGTATTGTAGTGTTATTTTTTAGTATCCCTATTCCCTGACAGGGCCACAACGGTGGAACAGCTGTTTTAATTCATTCGGATGTCCCCTTCTACGCCGTTGCAACTTCAGCCCCAGCTCCAGACAGTTGCTGTTAAGGTATTTTTAGGCATGTTCTATACCTTATGTAGCCTGTATTTACCTCCCATTGTTCCTATTATAATGCCTCATCTTGACGCCCTAGTTCATAATCTTTCATCTTTCTTTCCTCATTATAGAGTGGGGTTTTCCTTGCCAATTTTATGGATGACGAGGGATTGGAGCTTTAAAACTCAGGTGATGTGACTCACTTCCATAGCTAAACAGGTACTTTTACTTCTATTCATCTTTCGCTTTGTCCTCCTAATTCTTTCCTTGATTTTAGTTGGCGGGTTCTCCCGGATCTGTACGTTAGTGGTCATTTTCCTATTTTAATCAATTGGATAAAGCAGATTGGTAGAGCTACACAGAGCTTAGCTCATCTATTCTCCCATTAACTGATTTCAGCACCTGTGATGAGGCAGCAACTTATTTTGCTAACTTTTGCGATCTACAGGCTTGCAAACTGTTCCAAGGACATCGGGCGAGTTTCACAAACGTCCTGTCCCCTGGTGGAATGAAGTTTGCACAAACGCTGTAAGTATGGAACGATCTGCCTTCAATAGACTTCGCCGCAATCGTGGTGACCCTCAGTATTTGGAGGTTTTTCGGCAAGCATGTGCATGAGCTCGCGCATCCTCAAGAAAACTCAAAGGAGTTCCTGGAGATCTTATCTTTCCTCCATCACAGCTAAGCTTCTCTAGCCGAGATTTTTAACGAAGTCCTCCTCCTCCTCTTGTCCTTTTGAATGCCGGCGAGAAGGTTACAGAACCCGACACAGTTGCCACTTATTTGCTTCTCATTTTGCTAATATTTCTTGAAAAGACCCTAGTGCGCCTGGGGCTAGATATAAGCAAAACTTGGAGGATGTTGGAGTAGAATTTACTTACCCCGGTATTAGAGTTAAAGACTGCTTTATCTCAGTGTCACGATTCGTCGCTGAGGCCTGATGATGTTCCCTATGCCTTCTTACAGAACATGTCTCTTACTCCTTTTGTTTTTTACTGGATCTACATATTCTTTCTGGCGCACCGGTGATTTTCCTTCTTTGTGGGGGGTAGTGGTTGTACTTCCCATTCCAAAACTTGAAAAGGACCATCTTGAACCTATTAATTATCGGTCGATCTCTTTGACCTCTTGTGTTTGTAGGGTATTAGAGAAGATGGTAAATGAGCGGCTTGTGTGGTACCTGGAAAGTGGTAATTTCTGTTTAAACCCGTTGCAGTATGGCTTTAGAAAGACACGTCTACCACTGATGCTCTTCTGTCATTGGAATCCTCCATTTCCAGGGCGTTTACCAATAATCACCACCAAGTCACTGTGTTTTTCAATTTGGAGAAAGCATATGACACAGCTTGGTGTCACGGCATATTACTTAGTTTATATGAGTCTGGTCTTCGTGGTCACCTCCATAATTTCATTCAGCAGTTTTTATCTGATCGTCTCATATGAGTCTGGGTAGGTGGCGTTCTTTCTCAGGATTTCCCTGGAAGATGGTGTACTACAGGGTAGTATTTTCAGTATTACCTTGCTTACTGTGGCTGTTAATGGTGTCATTGGTGTGCTCCCTGATGGCGTCCATAGCTCCCTCTATGTTGACGATCTCTCTATTTCTTTCTCAGCTGCCCATTATGTCGTTGGTAGAACAAAAGCTGCAACTAGCAATTAATAGGGTATCTCATTGGGCTTTTGAACGCGGTTTCCGATTTTCAGCCTCAATGACTGTAGCCATACACCTTTGTCGACTTCATGGTGTTGATCCTGACCCAGATCTCTATCTCTCATATAGGCGCATCTCTTGTGTTGATATGACTCGTTATCTCGATATAGACTTTGACAGTCGTCTTACCTGGGTGGCTCATCTTCGTTCCGTGAAGATGGCTTGTCAGAATGCCTTATCACTTCTTCGGATTCTGGCTCATACTTCTTGGAGTGCCGACAGGGACACACTTCTCCTCCACAGGACACTTATCCTTCCCAAGTTGGAATATGACTGTAAGATTTACCCTTCTGCTACGGAGGCTCGCTTGCGTATTTTCGACTCCGTGCATCATGCTGGAGTCCGCCTGGCTACCGGTGCTTTCCGATCTTCTCCAATTCCTAGCCTCCTCGTAGATGCAGGTCTCTTGATTTGCATCGTCATTCGTCTCTGTTGCGTTGTTGGTTCCAGATACAACGCCTTCCCTAGTCTGTCTCCAGTAAGTCAGTTGTACAGGATTCTCATTCGCTCTCTTATACTTCTCGCCCTAGTTTCCCCAAACCTTTTGGGGTTCGGGTTGAGCCTGTTATGGCGACATTGTCTGCTCCTTCTGTTTCTTTCTTCCCTTAAAGTTTGCACAGAGTTGGGTACTGCCAGTTCCTCGGTGTGTCAGTTTGTAAACTGGTTGTAGATATTAGAAAGGATTTACCACCTATTTTTTCTCGTACCTTATTCTTAGAACATACCTCTGACCATTCTGGTTCAATCTCAATGTATACTAATGATTCTAGTTCTAATACCGGTGTTGGGTTTGGTGTAGTGTTTCATACGTGCTGTCGGGGAGTTAGTCTCCAGGTGGTAGCTTCTGTTTTTACCGCTGAATTGTCTGCAATAATTCTGTCTTTACGAATTCTTTTATGATTTTTAGTGATTTTCGTAGTGTTCTCTCTGCACTTGATTATTATACTCCTGGTAATCTCCTGGTTCTCTCCACACATGAGTGCTTTTATTTCCTTTACAAGTGGGGCTATCGTGTTGGGTTTTGCTGGGTTCATTGCCTGGCAATGAACGAGCTGATAGACTTGCACGGGAAGCGGCTATTAGGGCTGCTCTTCCTACCCCTGTCCTGTATACGGATGTACTCCCAACTATTCTCGAGGCCATCATAGCTACTTGGCAGGTGTAACTTTAATAAGATAAGATAACTTTATTGTCATATTGAATACATAGTAGACAGCATGAAATTCCTTTTGGTATAGAGCTCATCCATATGATACTCTAGAGAACTGGATAAAATAAAATCTTAAAAACAGTCACCTACCACATACCTTGTGTTGAAATTATTTACAATTTTATGTTGATGGATGTTGTTGCATTGCTTGGTAGTTGTACAGTTTTATACTTTTTGGAATAGAGGTGTTTTAAACCTACTAGTGCGTTGCATTGGTAGTGCTAATCTCCTGCAAGATCTTAGGAAAACATAGTGACAGTGTAGAGGGTGATTTACATCATTCATGATTCTATGTACCTGTGTCATTATATTATTGTTATACAAATCATTCAGTGATACAGTATGTGCTTTTAGTCTACTCGCTGTTTTTATAATTTTCTTCATCTTATTTTTATCTTTGCATGTTAGCTTTCCATACCATACAGTAATTGAGAAACTCAAGATAGATTCTACAACAGCTTTATAGAATAGAGATAATATTGTATGGTCTACTCGAATATTCCCTAATAGCCTTAAACAGTGGATACGTTGTTGACAATTTTTGTATACGTACATGCTGGGTATTTTGAGATCCTCTAAGTTTGTCATCAATGACAATGCCTAGGTACTTGTATTCATCTACTCTTCCAATCTGCTCATTGGCAATTACAATAGGATCAGGAATACGCTTTTTAACTCTAAAATCTATTATAATTTCTTTTGTTTTCTTAACATTGAGAGTTAGAAAATACCTATTCCACCAGTTACCAAAGTTATTGACTTGAAGTAGGAACTCTTCTGCATTGTCGTTTTTTATTTTACCCAAAATTGTAGTATCATCTGCATACTTGATTTTGGAGCAGCTAGGGCGAATACTTCTGCAACTGTTTGTATACAAGGTAAAGAGCAAAGGTGAAAGCACACATCCTTGAGGAGCCCATGTATTGGTGAAGATGGTGTCAGATGTAGTATTTCTTTTTTTAGTATACTACCTTGGCAATAAGGAAATTGTAGCTGATTTAAGTGATCAATATTTGCACAAAGGTATTTCTTCACAATATGCTCCAGATATTTCATTATAATAGAGGGTAGGGCTACAGGTCGAAGATCATTAAACTCCTTGGGATGTTTGTGTTTAGGTACAGGAACTATCTGTGACGTCTTCCATATATATGGTACTGTACCCTGATACAGTGAGGCTTGGAAAAGCTTACAAACCGGATAGACAAGCTGCATTGAGCAGAATTTTAATAATTTTGGACCAATTTTATCGGGCCCCCTTGTCTTTCCACACTGTATACGTTTCAGAGAGTTCAATGTATTCTCGGGAGTTACAATTATTCGCTCAGCAACAGTATTATGAACAGTTGACAGAATATTTTCACATTCTACATTGAAGTTATGTATGTCAAACCTAGCATAAAAGGAGTTCAGGTCATTTACATATTGTACAATGTTTTGTGGGTCTATTTCGGTCTTTTTTTGTTTGATCCACCTAGCAATTTCATTCCCTTCCAGGCATCTCTCGATTTGTTTGACTTGAAAAGGTTTATGGTGCTACCTCTAAAATGGGTGAGTTTAATAGAGCAGTGTCTTATCCTTGGAATTATATCAATGTCCAAGATCATCGTAGAAAGCCTTAGCTCGTCTGTGGATAGGCCACACTCTCCTCATCCACAGCTACTTTATGTCAGGAGATTATCAAACGTACTGCGATGACTCTCTAGTTCCTGTTGCTGTGCAGCACTTGCTGGTCGAGTGCCCGAGTTTAGTAGAACTCCGGCAACACTTCCTTTTTAAATGTCGAGGTGCGGATGGAGTTTATAGTCTTTGTAGGGTGCTTGAATCTTCCCCAGGTTATGACGTGTTTGCCTTTTTGAAGGAGGCTGGCCTTCTCTCTCTTTTATAGAGTTTTTACCAGTTCTTCCTTAGTTTTTATCTTTTTATCTTTTTTTAATGTTTTTATTTGATTTTTTTAATTCATTTTTACCTGTTTTGTCGGATTTCACCCGTTCGGTAGCGGCGCCATATGATCCTGGCTGTTGCAGCACCTACTTCGAATCACTTACTCTTCAGGTCTTCAGGTGTTCAGTGTTCATATTTCACAACCATAGAGTAAGACAAGGATTACCAGCGACATGAAGATCCGAATTATGAACAGTTGACAGAATATTTTCACATTCTACATTGAAGTTATGTATGTCAAACCTAGCATAAAAGGAGTTCAGGTCATTTACATATTGTACAATGTTTTGTGGGTCTATTGCGATCTTTTTCTTGTTTGATCCAGTAATTTCATTCCCTTCCAGGCATCTCTCGATTTGTTTGACTTGAAAAGGTTTATGGTGCTACCTCTAAAATGGGTGAGTTTAATAGAGCGGTGTCTTATCCTTGGAATTATATTAATGTTCATCCGTCTGCATAGCTACCGACAATGCTAAATATTCGTGTTCAGTGAATCTATAACGCAGTGGGCCAGGCCAATCTGCTGCATAACTTCCCGATTCCACCCACCATCGTTATGCACTACACCACCAAGGTATATATATGAATTTCCCTGAGATCCCAATGTCCTTGCCACACGCAGACTGTAGTGTTTCATCCAGTAAGCCTACAAACACCTGAACTTTGGTCTTGAGCCAGGAAACCTAAACTCACAAGGGCTTCGCCTTCTTGTAGAGTCCCTTTAGAGCCATTACCAAAACCTCCAGTGATTCGGGAAAGATTACTGCATCATCGGCAAAACCGAGATCTGTAATTTCAGTACTGCCGCCAGATGCTCCACAATGACTATGCATTTGTTGAAAAAGATGGAGCAAGCACGCATCCCTGCCTTACTTTCATATTCACAGGAAAAAAAACTGGGCACACCCCCTTCACACTTCACAGCACTAACAGTCCCAGAGTATAGACCAGTTAACAGACCAATAATCCTTGCAAGAATCCCAGAGAGACACAGGAAATCCCAATGTGCCTCAATGCACTGAATCAAATGCTATTCTGAGATCAACATAGGCTGCAAGCACTCCTTATCGAAGCCGATGTCGGCGCTCCATCAGTACGCAAAGTGCTAGTATCCGGTCAATTGTTGACTTACCGGGTGTAAACTCAGACGGTCTCTGGTGTGTCAGCAGATGATTGCAGATCCGCATCAACAGAAAATGGGTAAGCATCTTGCCTGGTACGCTGAGCAGTGTTATACGGTGGTAGTTGGCAGTCCCCTTGGCTCCTTTCAGATAGGGATGTCCAACACCTTTTTTTCCAATCATGAGGAATGGCACCTGAATGCCATGCAGCAGTCAAAACAGCATGCAACTCATGGATCATGGCCTTAACCCTAGCTTTGAGCAGCTCTGCACTGATGTTACAGATTCCATCCGCTCGCTCTGCATGACGCACGCGCTAGACCTCCTCGTCGCCCCCGGCATGGTTCTCATCGCGGTGTTTTGCAGCACCTCTCGCTCTTGCTGGGTGGGGGAGAGGGCGATGAGGACCGGAGCACTGTAGTCCACCAGGGCCCGCACATAGAACAGGCGCAGGACGGAGTACGTTGGCCCGGCAGTGTGGCGTGTCATGGCCCGCATCGCGTTCAGACTGGCCTGCGTCCTTTCTCTCGGGTAGGCGACGTAGGTCGTGAAGGACAGCCGCTTGTCAACCCACACACCAAGGTACTGGTAGGAGTTGGTCCAGAACAGCCCAACTCCCTGTACATGGAGCTGCCACGCAGGGTCCGCCGCCTTCATCATCATGGCCCGGGACTTCTCGGCCGAGATCTTAAGCCCCAACGCCTCGCACTTCTCGCTGATGAGGTCAAGCGCCTGCTTCGTCCTCCTGAGCTTGTTGCCCCTCCCAGTGACCACGAGGGTGAGGTCATCGGCGTAGCTCAGCAGGACGGTGTCCTGGTGGAAGGGCAGGGCCACGAGCTGCTCCATCAGGAGGTTGAAGGGGAAGGGACTGAGGATGCCGCCCTGGGGCGTCCCGTTCTCCAGCACGTGGGGGCTCGACCTCACGCCCTGGAACTTCACCCTGGCGCGGCTGTGAAGCAGGTAGACCCGAAGCCAGGCAACCAGTTATCCCTGCACGCCCTTCTCTATGAGCGCGGTGAGGACGGCGTGAGGGCTGACCAACTCGAACACCTTCTCCAGATCCAGGATGATGACTAGGGTGGCGCGGAGGTTGGTTTAGGCCAGCAGAGCATAGATGCTGTCGGTTGTGCTCACGCCGCATGTGAAGCCAAACACATGTTGGTGTAGAGGCCCAACTCGCCACTGCAGCCTCGCTTCTTCACCTGCCGCAGCTCTTGTAGGGAGAAAGGCTGGTCTGTCACGTCAGCTTCCTCTGTCGCCTCCCTGACTGCCTTGTCGCGGCATGGCCACAGCTTCTGCTGGAGATGGCGTGTCTGGGGAGGAAGCTGGTCGCTGGAGCCCCGAGCGGTGAAAACAGCCACGAGCCTTTCTGCCTCTTGGTGTGGGTGTGAGTGGGCGTTGCGGGGCTGAACTGGAGGCAGTCCTCACACTCCTCCACAGCTGACTGAGAGAAGTGTGATGGCTGAAGAAGGCACACCACTCCAGCCATTTTGCCTCCCTGGCCCTCCGGGACACCTCCCTAGCCCGGGTCACCACGTCCTGCAGGAGTCTTAAGGTGGTGGGGTTGGGACACCTTTTGTAGAGCTTCCTGTGGACGTTTATTTGGTGGTTGTGCTCGCGCACCTCCTCATTGTAGAACCACCCAGGGCGGTGCCGGCGGTTTAGGGCGCATCTCAGAATGGCTGCGTCAGCTGCATCCTCGATGGTAGCCGTCAGGTCCCTCTCCTGCTGGTGCAGGTCCACGGGTGGCTGGTAGGTAGCCCACCACTCGGCGAGGGAGGCTTGAAACCTGGCCCAGTCAGCTCTCCTGATGTTCTAGCGCGGAGGGGGGCGGGGCGGGATTGGAGGAGTAACAGGGAGGCTAGTGAGGGTGGCAAAGCGGTCGCTGGTGAGGGTGGGGTGCACCTGCCAGGTAGCACCGTATTGAGGAGGCGGACGTGAGGGACATCCTCGAGCAGCATGGCGAGGTGGCGGCCCGTCCCGTTGGTTGAGTACAGCGACTTTAGGATGGGGTGGTGGGCGTTGAAGTCACCCGCCACTAAGAGGCTGGTGTGGGAGGCGAGAATGAGAAGCTCGCCCGCTTCGAGCTGGTGTCGCTGGCTCCTGTATATGTTGTATATGAGGAGCGGGCAACCTCCCAATTGTGCCTCGATCGCCAACACCTCTACATTGTCCCTGCAGTAGACTGGGGCGGCGACTCTACGATGAGGGATGGCATTCTTCACCATCGCTGCACACCCACGGGTGCCCTCTGTGGCGTGGAGCGAGTGGAGGGTGTAACCCACTACCCGCCACTCGAAGGCGGCAGGCATCAGGGTCTCATGAAGGAGCACCACGTCAAGGTCCTCAATGATGGCCTGCAACACCTGGTGCTTCGTGGGCCGCAGTCCCTGCACGTTCCACTGTATTACCTTGAGCCTTGGGGAGCCTACAGGTTGGTCCTAGTGGGCGGTGTCCTCAGCATGCCGAGATCCAGCTTGACGGGCGTCTGCCCCATATCTTGATGGAGGCGGGCAGCTGGGTGGCAGGGGCACAGGCGTGGGTCCCTTGGGTTGGGTGGTGGCTGGATGCCGCTCTCGGTGATGGCGGTGACCGTTTCCTGGCGGAGTAGCTCGTCCTGGTCCTCCAATTTGGGGGAGGCGTGGTCAGGCCGGTCAAGCAAATTGGTCAGCAGCTCCATCATCCGCGCCATGATGCAATTCACCACCACTTGAGTTTCTTCGCTGAGGGCGACAGGTACTCCATGGAGAGGGTCGCTCAGGGCCCTAACCCTCCTTCTCTCTGACGGCAGGGGCGGGCCAGTCGTTGTGAGTGTGTTGTGGGTGTGTGGCTGGCAAGGCCGGGATCCGGGCTGTGGAGTGGGGGTGTTGAGGGGGGGGGACAGACGTTCACTTTCCTAGCTGTGCGGCTAGCCTTGGTTTCCCACTTTGCAACTGGGTGTGGTCTCAGAGGGCTTGTTCGTTAGTCCTCCCTTCCGTCAGTTGTGCAGGGGTGATGAGGGGTTGGGATGAGAGGATGGCTTGATCTGTGCCAGCGTTGACTTGACTGGAGGTGGGGTGGGATCAGAGGCATGCCGCCGCTGCTGGTGTTGGGTCTCCGACCGATGTGGGCCACGTGGTGGGCGTTGCTGATATTGCCTGCCCTGAGGTCGGTCACCTTTGGCCTGCTGGTGCCGTTGCTGTTCCGTGGTCTGCTGCCGGGGCTGAGGACGCGGCGCTTCGCGGCGGCGTTGTTGCTGCCGTCTTGTTGCCGTCTGGGGGTGCTGCTGCTGCTGCCGGGGAAGTCTCCAGAGGTGTTTGGGACACTGGTGGCGTTTCCCGTTGCTGGGGCAATTAGCTGTGGTGGTATCGTTTGCCTTGTGACGGGAGATGCACTCCTCCGTCTTGTGGGGCAAACTGCAGACACCGCACCTGACGGTGTGAACACATCTAGCATGGAGGTGGTTGAAGCGCTGGCACTTGTACCACCTCACAGGTTCTCTTTGGTAGGGACGACGCAGTGAGTATTTGCCCCAGCAGCCGAGATCCAGCTTGACGGGCGTCTGCCCCACAATGACTAGCAGCTGCTGCTGTCCTCCCGGAAGTCACCCTGGCTGCAGGTTGCCTTCCGTGGCGTCCCGATCTTTTCGGGGGAAGCTGACAGC
Source organism: Callinectes sapidus (assembly GCA_020233015.1). Classification (NCBI taxonomy): domain Eukaryota; kingdom Metazoa; phylum Arthropoda; class Malacostraca; order Decapoda; family Portunidae; genus Callinectes; species Callinectes sapidus. Next base: position 3,927,165 of record CM035177.1, on the reverse strand, counting down.
GCACGTACCCTCTTAACTGCGCTGTCACTGGGTACAAAACTATCTGAAGGCATGATGGTTGTCATGCTGCGGAAACACTGGGAGAAGCCCGCACGGATCAGAGGGAGCCGGAGCGACCCCGTCTGACCTCGACCAAGGTCAGTTAGTCGTAGTAACGTCGTAGTGTGCATCCTGTACACCTAATCTAGTCCAGTGTGCCCTCAAAATAACCATTTCCTTACACACTTTTTCTTACATTTTTAGGGACAACTATTTACAAATAAATTTATTCTCTTTAAGAAATACTAATTATTTCTACTTCACACCTTCTTTTCAAAAACAAATACATGCACTAGTTGAACCTTCTTTACATACACAACCTATGAGACAAACAGGAAACATACATGCACAATATATATTTATATTTTTGTAATTATTTGCAAGACCTTCTACAAAAATAGAATCCTTGAATATATAGCTCCATGTAATTTTCTTATTAAGTCGATTACAGATACCGTGCTGAAAACACGTTCTCTGGTGCTCTATCTCTCTGCCATCTCTGTGTGGATATTTTTGCATGCCCCTTTGGCCTAAGGTCGTGGACAAATAAAGTTAGCTTTCCCATTGCCCCATGATTTTTAGTGTTGCTTGTTCCTTCCTTGTCCTTAGTGGCAACAGAAGGTGTGTTTCTTCTCACCTACGGAGGATCTGCCTCAGTGAGCGTGCTTTAGGGGTGAATTAACACCGTCCGGCCCCACTAGAGTGGTTTGGCAGGACAATCTGACCATGGGAATCTCCTCCCTAACCTACTCCCACTTGTGTCCCACTCCCCTCCTGTAGGTAGGGGATGTACCCCCTCCATGCCGGACGGACTCTCCTTCCCTACTGATCGACGACTCCCGACTGCCAGAGTGAACATTGACCCTAATAAAGCGACCTATGTAACTACATTCTTAGACTTTCACCCGCCTCTCAAAGGTTATTTTTTTATTATAAAGAAAGTCATTGATTGTAATATTTGTAATATTGTAAATGTTAAGAAACTTGCCAGCGGTGACTTGGTAGTTCAGACCATTAACGTAAGTCAAATAAAATCATTGTTGAAGCTCCGGTTCATCCATGACATCGAGATCGAGGATTCCATTCCAGTGTCTATAAACTCGTGTCGGGGAGTAGCCTCCCACCGCGATTTTGTGGATATGGATGAGGCCGAGATTACCGATTGCATGGCTGAACAGGATGTAATTGAAGCTCGTAATATAACTAAGAATGTTGACGGCACCAGAAGGAGCACAGCATCTATCATTTTAACTTTCAGTGCTGCTTAATTGCCAGATAGGGTTCATGTAGGATACGAGTCGGTTTCCGTTCGTCCCTACATTCCAAATCCTCTCCATTGCTTCAATTGCCAATTTTATGGTCATCGTGGAAATGCTTGTCGGTCTTCTCACGCTTACTCAGGAGATGGTCATACTGCAGACCAATGTACATCTCTGGTCCAAAAGTGCCTTAACTATGAGGGTGCTCATTCCACTTTCTCGCGCGATTGCCCCGCGTGGAAATTTGAAAAAGAGATCTGCAAAATGAAAGCTACTGAAGGAATTTCTTACTATGAAGCAAGGATAAGAGTGAAGCAGACGCAATCCGCTCCTGCTTCAAACGCTTCCTATGGTTCAACAGTATGGGCTCCTCCCAAGATGTGCACCATTGGTATTCAGACTGATCCTTTGCCTGCTTCATCTACCTCTACAGTTTCCCCTTCAACCTCTGCTTCATCACCTACTAAAGGTACCTCCACTTCAACTAAAACTTCTACTCCTATCACTTCCTCTGCTCCATATCTGTCCGCTATCTCTCGTGCTCCCAGTAAGAGTGAAAAACTGACAAGGTTGATAAACTAAATTTAACAAAACTAGAACGTACTCGCCCTTCCCAAGTCATCGCTACTCCCGCGCCCTCGAGGAGGAGTTTTCACTCTCGCTCCCTTTGGGAGTTAATGATTGATGACCCAATGGATGTCACAATTAGGAAGGACCGGGAGAGGTCCCCCAGCAGCTCCACTAAACGCAAAGGACCAAGAAACACAGCCGCCACCACCACTCTTAAGCCATAATGTTCAAGGTGTTACAATAGAACTGCAGAAGTATTCGGAATAAAGACTCATATTTCTCACTTTTAGTGAACATACACAGGCCGTCTGTTATTTTTCTACAGGAGACGAGACTGCAGGATCAGCCTGATCCTACAGTGCTAAAACACTACCATCCGTAGAGAATATCAGGGACAAAGTGTTGCAAGTCGTAAATCCTTCTCACTGATTTGGGTGCCTGGACATTCCAGTATACGCAAGAATGAACAGGCTGACATGCTAGCTCGGTCTGCCGCATAGGTCGAGGGAGCATGGAACCTCCGTCGGGATCTGCCGTCATGTCTTTCAGTTGTTCAATCATCAGCGCAACTCCTATGGCAGAGTCACTAGGAAAACATTCCTACCTACAAACCATCAAACCCATGCAAGGAGAGTGAACTTCCTTCAATCGCCCCACAAGGCGGGAGTAGGTAGTACTCGCACGCCTCAGGATGAGTTGCACCCTCCCCACACACGTTTCCCTACATAGGAAACACTTTCCCACCACAATGTTCCATAATATGTAGTGTCACCCTCTCTGTCGAGCACATCCTGCTTCACTGTGTGCGTTACCATGAGGAGAGGCGGCCCTTGGAGGCGTATTGCCGGAGTCGCGGCCTCTGGTTAAGACAGACCACCCTTCTGGGTGACGAACACCCGGATGTGGCCGATAGACTGATGATTTACCTGACTGAGACCAACTTAATCAGAGAGTTGTGATTTATGTGTATATATTATGCATGATGCACTATGTACATTTTTCACTTCAATATGAATGTAAAATAAAAGCCCTCAGAACACGAACAAGAATAGTTAGACCAGAGAGTGAGAAGAGAAATTTTAGACACTAAAAAGTATGAATAAATCAATGCAAAGAATAAAATATAATATGGTAAAATGAAATGTTTTTTATTTGGGGATGGGGCTTGAATGTAAATCGATCTCATAATTAGTTTACCACATATTACCATCGAAAGCTCCAAGTATTAAACAAAACAAAGTCCTTATCATAGGGTCAGTCTTTCCAAGTCCTTAGTGAGAAAATCAGCAATTAGGCCACACTGAGAAACAAAAAATCAGGAAATCAAATATTCCCTCAAACTTTTACTCCTTTTTGGGGTGAGATATGTTTTTTTTTTCTTTTTCAATGCTAACCCTGCCTTGGAGAGTCTAACCCTCTGAGGAGTGAGGAATAGTGATTAATGAAAAAGTCAGCAGCATTAACCAAGCCTGATGTCCAGTACAATTTCTTGTCATAAAGTCATGGCTAATAAGCACATTTTCACAGTTGCTAATTTCTAATGTAATTACCTACTCTATATATCACTTAAGCTATGAATGATTTAAAAATTATAATGGTTTCTTGTAGAAATCAGTTCTAAGTTATATGGTTAGATTTACTTCTCTAATTTTAAAGGGAAGGTTAGGTTAGTTTAGTGTCATTAAAAAGTTAAGATTTCCACAAAAAAACTATCTAAATTTGAAAAAGCATTAAATACTGACAGGAAAACAAACTCGTCCTGAAAAGTAGCAAAATTTTATTCTGGCTTGGGAGGATAACAATCCTCTGCTGTGTGGTGACATGAGGACGCCTCAGCGGCGCGCGGCGTGATCCAGCGAAAATGAAGAGTACGACAGTTTATTTTCGGCCGGCAACGAGAGAGGGTCGTCATGCAGTGTTGCTATCGTTTTCAGTGGCCTCATACTTCTCAAAGGCGAACAGGTATTCGGGTAAAAGACGCCACTGAAAACGTCTTATCAGAAAAGAGTTACTACATTTATTTTGCTTACATAATACTACTTATCATATCTTCATGCGCCTCAGAATAGAAGTTTTTTATTGATTTAAGACTGGAAAAGTTGGCACCTTTTTTGCAGCCTTCAGCACATGCGTCCAGGTTTCACCGGTCGTGCTCTGGAAGGCGTTCGTGTTTAGGGCGGTTGGGATGGACGCCACTGAAAACGCCTGAAGTTTCGTGCATGCGGCCCTTGTTCCAAACGCAGGGTAGTTGCCTCCACCGTTTCAAATCTGTTAAGCCGCCATTTACTGGACCAAGTGCAGTGTTCTCATTACTGAGTCCAAACCTGTATTTGTATACTAATGATTCTGGCTTCTACTAAGGGACATGACATGGAAAGTAACTAGATTCTCCACCCCCTCTCTCGCTATACATTTTTTTTTTTTTTTTTTTTTTTTTACCATCACCCAAACATGGGTATTAGGCCATTTATTTATTTTATTTTGGTGCATTTGTTTTGTTTATTTACAAGTGCATTTTTTTGTTTAATATATTTGTCTTTTTATTATTTTTTTTTACTTATATATATATATATATATATATATATATATATTATATATATTTTTTATAAGACTATTAACAACAACAACAACAACAACAACAACAGCAACAACAGCAACAAGTCACACCTACACACACACGCTTCATTCACACAGGGTACCTATTCCTACTACAAAACTGTTGTCCTTTGTCAAGGCAAGAGAAGGGGCGGGGGGGGGGGGGGCAACACAAACACACAGGATGACTACGTATTGCTTTTATAAGAAAGAAAGAAAAAAAACAAAAACATTTACATCAAATCACACTGGATGGAAATCATACACACTTTCATACTTTCATTTACATATGTTCACGTGAGAAATGTACATAGTGCATCATACATAATATATGCACATAAATCACAACTCTCTGATTAATTTGGTCTCAGTCAGGTAAATCATCAGTCTATCGACCACATCCGAGTGTTCGTCATTCAGAAGGGTGATCTGCGTTAGCGAGAGGCCGCGACTCCGGCAATACCCTGCCAAGGACCGCCTCTCCTCACGATAACGCACACAGTGAAGCAGGATGTGGTCGACAGAGAGAGAGTGACATTACATATAGAACATTGTGGTGGGAGTGTTTGCTGTTTAGGGGAGCATGTTGGGGAGGGTGCAGCCCTGCGAGAACTACCTCCTCCCGCCTTGTGGGGCGATTGAAGGAAGTCCACTCCCCTAGGATGGGTTTGATGGTGTGTAGGTGGAGATTGTCTCAGTGTCTCCGCTACAGGAGTTTCGTTGATGATTGAACAACTGAGAGACATGACTGCAGATCCCGACGGAGGTTCCACGCTCCTTCGAGCTCTATAGCAGGCAGAGCTACCATGTCAGCCTGTTAATTCCCGCGTACAATGGAATGTCCAGGCACCCAAATCAGTGAGAAGGATTTACGACTTGAATTTAATTTATTAATGATGTTGCCCTGGATTTCATTTCTACGTACGGCCGGACTTTATTGCCTGAAGGGCTGACATAGAGTCCGAAAAAATGATAATTGAATGATGAGATGAATTTAAAGCATAATCTATGGTTTTTATCATTTGCAAAAATTTCAGCCGAAAAGACCGATGTATAAGTGGGCAGTCGGAACCTGAGGGCACATTCACACGACCATACACTTGCACCCATACATTCATCCGTCAATGTATATATGTAGGGATGGAGGGAGGCCAGCGATGAGGGCCCGAAAGCGTTGGTGGAGTGCCAGTTTGTCAACTTTGGCTTCACATCTCAGGAAAATACATTAAGGAGAGAAATGTTTTCTCTTATGCTATATTTTTCTTGCAAAGCTTTTTCATTACCCAACTCGTGCATGAAGTTACTTTGACACGTAACTGCTTTTATAACCGTAGGTAAATCACGGGAAGGATGAAGTCATTTTTGGCTCGGTTATCGCTTAACTTGTAGAGCTAACTGGTGGCTGAGGTTCATAAATAGCCAATTGAGTCTGCTGTCAAAATGCAGACCCAAGAACTTGACTGAATTTTTAAATGCTATCGGTTGGCCTTGAAGAGTTAATTGCAAATCAGGTACGTTACGTCTAGTAAAAACAACACTGATACACTTAACAACGAAAAACTTAAATCCCCACAAAGAGGCCCAATGCTGAATGGAATCAAGAGCGTTTTCAATCCACCCCGCCGAAAACTGAGCGTTAGGCAAGGAGTGCCATAACGCACAGTCGTCAGCGTACAGTGAATATTTAAGATTCCTGGGGACGGGAGTTGTGGACAAAATATCATTAATCATAATACAAAATAATATAGGCCTAAAAATACTACCCTGTAGCACCCCTTTGTCCTGGACGAAAACGTCCGAGATTATGATGCCAGGAAGCTTGACAGAGAATGTTCTGTCCTGTAGGAAATTATAAACAAAAATGGGAAGTTACCTTTGAAGCCATGAGCGAAGACTTTCATGAGGATGCCGTGTCGCCATGTCATATCGAAGACTTTGTGGATGTCTAGGAACACCCCTATCATGAATTCTTTTTTGGAAAATGCCTCTGAAATGCAATGCCCTAAGTGTGTTAGGTGATCCATCGTGCTTCGATACTTCCGAAACCCCGACTGTTCATCACCTATCAAACCCTTCGCTTCTAAAACAAAAAACAGCCTTCGCTCTACTTTATGTTACATGACCTTACATAGACAGCTCGTGAGCGCAATAGGGCGAAACGCACTAGGGTCCGTAAGGCGTCCAGTTTTTTGGGCAAGGATATTATAAGCAAGGATGAAGTGATCGAATTGGCGAAATTGAGGAAAATGTTCATGCCGTTAGTGCACACTAGGGGGCAGCAGCAGTGGAGAGTAGTGAAGGGGAGGAGGACCTCTGGGCCTGGCCAGCTGTTGACGCCACACAGCGGCAACGCTCCACCGGCACCACCACATTCAAAATGTCCCCACGCACAACAACAACAAGAAACAGTTCTTGCTGCTTTTGTGGCGAAAATTGAACAACTTGTCCACGGATGCGCCTTCATCTGTTCCCTAGAAACACTAGAAGGTATGTAGTGATAGATAATGATAAGATAAGTCAATAAATATGACACATTTAAATAAAAAGCCATTCTATATATCGGAGTATCTGCCTCACAGAGGAAACGTTAGATAAGTATCGTTAAAACATTTACAAATCTAGCCTAACCTTATCCAGATTGTTCTAAAGGTTGTGACATATTGACTGGTTTTATTGTTGAGTTGGATTTTATTGGCGCTGACACACATTTCACTTATAGACGAATGCAGTGGCTCCAATGCAAGCTGACTGGAAAGACCACCACCCTGTTGTTACCATGGGTGAGGCGACACGTGGAGCAGCGAGCCTCCCTCCCTTCCTTGCTGCTTGCCTCCCTTGCGTTTAGCACATGGCGGCAGTAGCAACAACACATTGTGGGCCCCATTCTGGCCCAGGGCAGGCGACAAGGCAGCACGAGGTGGGAGCTGCTGGGCCACTGTGCCATATAGACGCGCGCCCCGACACACACTTAGTTGTGCAGGGTCTTCAATAGTGTGTGTGTGTGTTCTATCAATAATTTTATGTGAATGCAATAATTATTCTTGTCACAACATTGCAAGTATGAAATTCAATGTTCAGGAGGCATTAAAATTCTGTTTACAGTTTGAGAATTAATCTAGTCATTATGGCTATTGACTTTATGTAACCGATATTACACAATAAAATATATTAATCTATATGTATATGTATCAATGTACCTATGAATGAGTACGACTATGAATGAATACGCCTAATATAAGAAAAGGAGGGCGAAAAATTAAGCAAAACAATATAGCCATCCCTTGTGAAACGGAGAAAATGGGTTCCATTCTCTATCTTTAGCTTCCGTCAGTGGCCACTGTGGCGCCATGACCTTTCCTCCAAGGTAAAATTCACGGCTTGGTATCCTTCTTAGAGAATCCTTGCTTTTGGGGGACTGAGATGGTATAAGCAAAGCCCCAAAACTTAGGAAACGTGTGGGTGGTCCATATTTTGTAGTAAAGGAATAATAATTTAGTGATGGAAATGGTGGCCGAGGTGTTGTAACATAATATATGAAATATTGTCTGGACCGGGACTGAAGCCTTTACAGTATTTCAGGGCAAAGAGTTCATCCAACGTAAACTCTTTGTTGTAATCCGAGTTTACGCCTCCCGTGGCAAAGTTTGGGACTGAGAGTTCTGCCTCCTCCTAACGGGGGAGGAAGGCAGGGGTATAGTAGGCGAAACTCCTTGTCTGATAAAAATGATGTGCTATTGCATTTGCTATATCTTCTTTGTCGTCAATTATATTATTATTTATATTTAGAGTATTTATTGGTGTATAAGTTTTTTTTATTATCAAATATGTTTATTATTTTCCAGACTTTTGAGAGAGGTGTGGTGCGATTCACTGGTGATAGATATTGTCTGAATGAGTCTGTTTTTGCATTACGGATGACTTTTCTAGCCTGAGCCCTTACCTTTTTTATAGGCTATGAAGTTTACTTGACTGGGCTGCTGGCTGAAATGCCTATACCGCCTGGTATGTTCACGAAGTGCTTGTTCGGCAATCCGTTGTCCACCATGAAACTCCGTGCTTAGTGTGAACTGTAGAAGTCTTCGAAATACAAGCCTCGGCGGCGTGTAATATGGATCGTGTTGCGTTGCTGACCATTGTGTCAATGTCCTCACCGGATAAATCCACGTCGGCAATTCCACGGAAGGTTACCAAATCTGCTCTCTTAAAGCTGAACTTGGGAGGGCGGGTGTTGGGCGCGATGTCGCGTGAGTAAGAGATACAGATGGGTAGATGGTCACTTCCGTGGGAGTCGTCGATGACTTCCCAGGAGAAGTCAGGGAGTATACCTGGCGATAACAATGACAGATCAATGGCAGACGCCTTACCAGTCCGATCGTCTACACGAGTCGCACTTCCATGGTTCAGAAGACAGAGGTTTGTCTGCAACATAATGTCTATTATCTGCTCTCCGCGTTCACTTGACCTCTCACTTCCCCATTGTTGATGATGGGCGATAAAGTCGCCCAATACTAGCCTGTTGCCCAGAAGGTGGCTAATCAGTGATGTAATGTCGTCATCACCAATGGGGGAATTTGGAGGCAAGTAGAGGGAACAGATAGCTAGATACGTGTTGTTGAATCTTACCCTGCACGCAACAGCTTCCAGAGGTGTATTCAGCGTCACTTCTGTTTGTGTTAGTGTTTTGTGTATGTATATGGCAATGCAGTGTCCCTCATATCTTCAATATGGATGGTAGTGTTTTAGCACTGTAGGATCAGGCTGATCCTATAGTCTTGTCTCCTGTAGACAAATAGACAGCCTGTGTATGCTCACTAAAAGTGACAAATATGAATCTTTATTCCGAATACTTCTGTAGTTCCACTGTAACACCTTTAACATTATAGCTTAAGAGTGGTGGTGGCGGCCGTGTTTCTTGGTCCTTTTGCTCTCAGAGGAGCTGCCGGGGGATCTCTCCCGGCCCTTACTAGTGGTGACATCCATTAGGTCATCAATCATGAACTCCCCGGAGCTCGTCGAGAGGGAGCGAGCATGAGAACTCCTTTTCGAGGGCACATGTGACGACATGGGAAGGGAAGAGCGTTTTAGTATTGTTAAATTTCGTTTATCAACCCTGTGAGTCTTTTCACTCTTACTGGGAGTACGAGTGATAGCAGACAGATAAGGAGCAGAAGTGATAGGAGTAGAAGTTTTAGTTGAAGTGCAGGTAGCTTTGGCAGGTGATGAGGCAGAGGTTGAAGGGAAAACTGTGGTAGATGAAGCAGGTAACGGATTAGTCTGAATACCAATAGTGCACACCTTGGTAGGAGCCCTTACTGTTGAAGCATAGGAAGCGTTTGAAGCAGGAGCGGACTGCGTCTGCTTCACTCTCATCCTTGCTTCATAGTAAGAAATCCCTTCAGTAGCTTTCACTGTGCAGATCTCTTTTTCCAGTTTCCACGCACGAGAAAGTGGAATGAGCACCCTCACAGTTACGGCACTTTTGTACCAGAGATGTACATTGGTCTGCAGAATGACCCTCTCCTAAGCATCTACCGCAGTGGGCGTGGGAAGGCCGACAGGCATTTCCATGATGACCATGAAGTTGGCAATTGAAGCAACAGAGAGGATTCGGAATGTCGTGCCCTGCAATTTCTTGCATGCACGTTGCAATTGCATAGTTGTGTAAGACTATCACTCAATATCAATTACCACGAGGTATGATAATATACACTGCTAACATTTTCTCATTTAATTGACTTAATAGCTAAGTACACAAGATATTAACCTAAGCCTTACTCCAGCAACCAGCTGATGACTTCCAATACACATAACACAATATCCCCACGGTTCTCTTCAAGTCTTTCCTAACAATTCAACTCAATATACTTCACACACAATATTATCAAAGTTTCTCACCAAATCTCTCATCAAAATTCAACTCCATATAATTCAATAACAATGTCAAATATATCCCACATCAATGTATGTAACACCCAATGTTATCAACGCTTCACATCAATCTCACATCAACATTTAACTCCAGATAATTCACTATCAATGTCAAAATACATCTCACGCCAATATACGTACCACACGATATTATCAATGTTTCTCATCAATCTCTCTTCAATATTCAACTCAAAATAATTCAATGTTAATGTCACAGCAAACTCATACCAACATATATAAAATCAAACACAACACATTAACTCTGAACATCCTAACCACTATTTTCCTCCTTACATTTCATAAACACAACAAATGAATTAGACTGCATTACCAACATTCAAAACTCCACTTACTGATACAAGTTTATATGTCTCCATGTCGCCCCTGACCCTCCTCTGGTCAGGGAAGCTGCGCCCTCCTCAGCTTCTCTCTCTCTCTCTCTCTCTTGAACTCTCAACAATCTGTTTCTAAAAAGAACGCTCTTCTCTCCGTTACATCTCATTTTATATTTCAGTTGTCACATATTTTCCTCAGAAAAACTATCCTTATAACTAATTCTATACATTTCACATACTCCAACATGCAGTAATTACATCTCTTACAAAGACACGCCCACAGGCATGGCCAAACGTGACATACCCAGCCTGGGTATCATGGCACTGGTCAATATTTAAAAGTAGACACACCCACTGCGGAATGGGAAGGCGGAGTTAAGACAATGCATCTCTCAAAGTTAGGCTTATAAATGTCCCCTCTCCTGAGGTTTACCGCTCCTTCCGGTTTCCCAGGACCAACATCTCAGTTCTCCTGACTCTCTGTGTTTACCTCTGGGTCATGCCTGCAGTGGCCTCCCCTAAACACGGTCATGTTTGAAACAACCTTCCCATTAGTCCTTGTCAACTTTTCACCTCCTACCTACTCTGGTACTGTTATTATATTACTTCTTCTCTTATTTATTTTTCTCTCATTTCTTCTCATTTTCTTGTTTCTTCTCTCTTCTTTTATCCGTGCCAGGATACCACATACCCCCGTCCTCAGTAGCGCGTCCCGCGCTACAGCTCATGATGGGGACACGAGGGGTACGCTGTGTCAATTTCCTTTTTTCCAATGTGGGGGTTAACTGTGATCTGTGCAGGCACAGACCTTGTGAAGCCTAGGACAGCACAGGGACGGTATATGTAGTATGCTATCAGGCCTACGGCAGTGACCCCGACTGGCAGCAACATCCATGGCCATTTCTCAGTTGAGTTCCGTCATAATGGACTGCTTCCTTGACAGCTGTACATTGTCAATATATTGGGGCATAGACCGGGGCTCAAGATCAAACTGTCGGGAAGACTCATATTAGTGGAATTCACAATACAAAAATACTCCCAGATGGAGAAGGCAATTGGAGTGGAAAATGGATAAGGCATTATAATCAGTGGTGCTTCATTCATATATGTGAAAGAAGCCAGAAGATTGATTTACTTTCATAAGTCCAGTACCATTAACATGTTTAGTTGTAGGAATGCAGGAGTTTTGACAAGTCACAGTAATTCTTAATCAAGTACCTTTATCATATGTATATATCAATAACTATAAAACATATTACAATCATAAAAACCATTGGACAAGAATAATTTGCTTCTTGTCTTATTTATCATCCAATATTTCTTTGAGGGGTTATTCACTAGAAAAACATCTACTTTAGAAAAAGGAAATGGAAGGGAGTCATTCTGAAGACATCAAAAGGTGTCAACTGAAATCCCTCATAAAGGAAAGAGTAAGTGGGAGCTTAAATTGTGTAATGCAGTCTTATGGATCACTCTAAAGAAGTTCTGTGTAATCCCAAAATTCTGGTTTTGGAGGAAATAGTAACTCATATTTAGCTAATATCTCATCTAAAATTTTCAATACAGAGGCATTTGTAATAATATCTGGAGAAAAGTTTGTTTCCATAAATTCTTGTAATTCTATTTTAAAATTAATATGATCAGTTGCAATGGATGTCAAAGCGAACTGTATACACTATAATATTTTTAATGATATAACTGAGTACTGATTCTGACTTCATTAGATGCATAAATGTTTGAGAGATATGGGTAACAGTCTCCAGTTTCTATAACACTTGCTGGACATTGGTTAATTCCTTGGAAATAACATTAATAACCTTAGAGTGAACATTGAGAATTTTTCTTTCTTCTTTAGTTAAGGTATACTCTAAATGCAACATTTGTGGATGAATCAATCTGAGCTCACATATCTGCTCCAACAAGAGTGTTAGCCCGAGTCTCCACAAAATTAGTGAAATTCCTAGTTTTTCCTTGTGAAGTATAATTATAACCATTATTGCTTAATTATTCAGTATAAAATCTTGTATATTATCTTTCCAATTTTCTTTTAACTTTTCCTGAAATAACATAACATGTTGGGCTATCAAATATGGTAGAACGTAATCTGGTCCTTTCATTTCATTGAACTCATCTAGTATACTTTGAGTTAAATTTTTTGGCCTTTCTTATAGATTCATAAATGTCATCCAGTCTCAGTAAAAAATAGCATTATATGAGCTTGTCCCTTGACAATGAGATAATTAATTGGGTAAAGCTAAATTTTTTAATGATCCTGAACATTGTTCTATAGTCTGTAAAGAATATCTTATCATATCACTTATTCTCATTATATTCTAGATATGTATCATATCAATTTAATACTTGGAACATTTTTCTTGACCATAACTAAATGGGTCTGAATCACTGGATTCTCCTTTAGATTCTTTCTCTACTCTCTCTGTAATATTTTCACTATCTTACCAATATTATTATCTTCATCTGATAGTAATATATCATCTTCATCTGTGTCTGTCCTCCCATTTGTATCTTCTACCAAAAATATGGAAAGAGATTTACTATTTCACTGTTACTAATATTTTCCTGGCTTACCTGGCTTAGGTATAAGATATGCCCTTTCAACATTTTGATTCACTTGTGGTATATCACTCCCTCATAATTAGATTTTCTCTCTATCAGCATGTAATGTTTCTTGCATTTCTAGTTCTAGTACTTCTAATTCTAACCTTATATCACTCACTTTCTTTATAACTTTTTGTTTCAACTTACAGTGGGTCTAGGCTGTCACTGCTCTGTGGACATAACTGTATCACCAATTTCAATTTTCTTTATTTAAATTCTTTTAGATTGAGCCTTTTCAGTCATACCTTCAGTTTCTTCTAAATATTTTTTATATCTTGCCTACACTCTATTAACCTTTTACTGCCATTTCCTGTTTAAAATCCTCAATATTATATCAACCTTTTCTTCCTTTATCTGTAGCTAATGTATATCAAGTACTCTATATTTTCATATCACACAATCAGAAATATCTTTGCAATTTCCACAGCTGTCCTACTCCTAAGTGTTTCTTTTTTTCTTTTTCACTAAATATCTAGTAAGCACATCCATAACAACAAAACAATGTATATATCTTTTATCCATCCCATAGCAATAATGAGATCTATATATTGCTCTGGAATGGTCTTACTATGTCTGAATACCGTTTCAGTGGTGCTGAGGCATCCCCCAACTCCTTTGAGACGAGTACACAAGACAATATTGGCAATGATTCTTTAATGTATTTTCATTTCTGACCAATAAGCCATTTTATGACACCTGTTTAAGGTAACTTGTACACCCCTAAGCCCTGCAGTGGCATGGAGCGTCCCAGGTGTATCGCAGCTGTTACATATGATTCCGGAATCAATATCTGACGCGTCTATTCTCCATATACATTATTTGTTACTCTTTACAACACATTACTTTCTAAAGACAGATCTGCTATTTTCATCCTTTTATATATATTTTCTTTCTATATTGTGCTTACTTAACTTTCTCTTCATCTCTATCTGATTCAAATATCCTTCCAAGGTATTCTTTTCACCAACATGTAATACTCAATATCCATTCAATATTTCTCATCTTCATATATCTCATATCCCTACAATATCTCATAATATTCCGTCAATATCTCCCAATATATCTTCAATGTCTCACAATATCTTTCAATATTTCACACAATATAATTCAATGTCTCACAATATTCCTTTCAATGTTTCACTCAATATTTCTCAATATCTCACAAATATTCCATCAACATCTCACAAATATTCCTTCAATATTTCACAAATATTCCTTCAATATTTCACACAATATTTCTCAATATCTCACAAATATTCCTTCAATATCTCAAAACGTCATAATTATATTTCACAACTTTCCTTCAATATCTCACCACTTCATATATTCCATATCTTCCAATATCTACCTCCCCAATTCCATACATTCAATATCTCACCCACTTCATATTTTCGATATCCATTGAATATTTCACCCACTTCATAATTATATCCAATATCCTTAAATTCCAATCCACCATATGTTTCTTCTTTTTCTGATATACCCAACTCATGTTCATCCTACATCATATATCTCTTGTTCCCTCAATCTATATAATGGTCAGCCACCTTATTAACATTTCCAGGAATATAATCCACATTGGTATCAATAACTACTTCTACTAATTTGCATTTGAAATTATAATAACCAGACCAATGGGCAGTTATATGTCAGAATCAAAATTTGATATCCTAGGCACGAATCTCTATTTATCTGAAATCCATAATTATGCAAGAGCTTCCCTCTCAATTTTGTTACAATTCAGTTCAGCTTTATGTAACTTTCTACAAAAAAAAAATTGTCTTAACTTATTCTCATCATCCTTTTACTGTATTATTTTTCCGGCAGTTAACTTTATATAGGGGCTCCTATATCAACATAATTCCTCACACATATTCTTTACTAATTTGCCCGTCCTATATATGATTGTAAGTGGTTAACTCTCTTTACTTAATTGAATTTCTTGGTAGCCTTGCTTTAATCTGACATGAAAAAAAATATTCCTTTTTCCAAGTTATGAATATGATATTAATCACTCTGTACATGCTGATTTAATTTCCAAAAATCAATGCATACCCTTATTCTGCCATCCTTATTTTATTTTTTTCTGGGCTTATGCATGGACTGTAACTGTATGTTGTCACTAATTTCTTTAAAATTTTGGCTTTCATCAATCTACTCATGATAAATATAATTAATAATTTCACAATATGCTTAAATTTCTCTTCATATTCTCTGCTATATTATTAACCTCACATTTATTATTACCCATTGGTAAGGTTTCCTTTTATACAAGATTGCATATATCCTTATGTTTTTTCTCTGGCTCTAGCTGGATATTTTCCTGGAGATACTTCTCTAACTTATAAAAAATCTGGATCTCTTCTTAACTTCATCATTTTCTAACTTCACTAAGTCTGGACACAAAACAGAGCTCTTACAATTATTGCTGGCACTGACTCAAATCTGTTATGTATCACTCTCAACTAGCCTAGTTTCCAAGTCACATATCTCACCCTCTGATTTCTTCTATCACTGATGTCTGAGCTACTGAGCATCTATATCTGGTATCATATTTCGAATCATTTACCACCAACCCTGTTTCCGTCTATCTCACCAATACTAATAATGTATGTTTCCTACCTATGTCTCCTTCCACTCACAATCTTCTCTCTCCTTCAATATCAATTGTAAAGGTTTGGTATTCAATTCATATTAAGTTTCTCACAATTTACACCTCATATTATCTCTGCTCTCAAACTTCATCTTCACTGACCACAAACCATGTGTACTTCTGGTAAAATTGCAGTTTCAACCAATATCCCCAATCTCTATCAACACCCCCCTAACCCCTCAAGCAAGGTTGGGGGCCTGTGGGGAATCGGGGGTTTTGGGGGGGGGAAGCATATTTGAGTGTTATATGGACTTTGAAAATTTTGGGAAATTCCTTAAATTTAGGGAAATTCCCTAAATCTAGGGAAATTTCCCTAAATGTAGGGAAATTTCCCTGGATTTAAGGAAATATCCCTACGCAAACCTAACCAACTCCCCCCAGTGAAAGGCCAAAAAATGAGTCCAAAAACCTAACCTAACCTAACCTAACCTAACCTAACCTGGAACGCCCCCCAATTCTACCCTCACATCCATATAAGTTGGAGTAAATTGAGTAACTATTCTACCCTAACCCAACTAACCGTAAAGTGGCACTGCTTCCTCTTCTTTTTGCCGAGAGCACGGTATCGCCCACAGTACCACTGGTGTCTGTCCTCCCGGAGTTTGCAAGGTGAGTTGCAGTTGGGGCACTGCGCTGACTTCGGCAAAACCCCGTGGTCACGAAGAAATTCGTTTGCAGCACTGGACTGTTCAAAGTACTTTGAAATACACTGAAAGTAGCTTAAACTACAGCCTGAACAGGTGTCTTGTACGGTAGCCATGGTGTAAGTGACGGCCTCCACCACAGTGGACTCGCCCCATCCTCGTGTCCAAAAACGTGCCCATCTGTGATTGGCAGGTGAACAGGTGTATTTTGTTGATTGGCAGTGGATAACCTCACGTGTATGCTTCCGTCACGAAACGTCACGAAACGTCATCAACCTACGAGACATCATAACCCGTGAGTGACGTCACACGCATGCGCAGCATTGATAACACACACACGAACACACGCAGTGTTATGTTTATCCACGGAGAGGGAAGCGTCTCTCCGGACTTAGAAAATTTTCGACCGCACCATATTGATGGACCTATAACGGCGTTATTACTATCGACCCCCAGATAACTTTGGTTTAGAAATGCTCCTAACAGTGCAATATAGACGTTCAGATGGTAAATTATGACGTGGGGGATATTGGTTGAAACTGCAATTATACCAAACTTTCGTTAACAAAATAATACAAAAGAAGTCTTCCCTTAATAGTGCTTTCTAATCGATGTTGATTAGAGAAAACGAGACCACAGCTGATAGCCGAGCGGAGCGGAGAACAAGAGCTTGGGACGTTCGAAATTTGTGGTGAGTTTATCCCCTAGATTTTCGTGGTTTCATTTATTTCATGCTATTAATTTGTAGTATGTTGTTGTTGAAGGTGACAGGAGTTTATAGATAAGTCATTGCATATAAACATTAGTTCAGTTTTGGTGAAACAATGGCTTAATAGATTAATGTTTATGGTCATAGCATGATGGCGTGTAGTACATAACAGCTGTAGCTAGGGTTCTTACGGAACATTCGCTCCACCAGACGTGATGCAAGTGTTAACATGGCCTAAGTTTATGTAATTTTGGTCGCTGATTTAAAAAATCACCCGTCCAAGCATCGTTCTCTTGTCAGTGTTGAGCTATTTGACACAATATGTGTGTCGAGTTTTGGTTTGAGTTTTAAATTTCCGCTGGGGAAAAATTTACAACGTTGACCGTTGCATTACCAAATATACTCCTCTGATCAGCCCCTGATCAGTGCTGATATGCTGATTTTTATTCATTGATTCTTTAAAAAATACTTTTTTTTTTTTGCTTTAAAAGCTGTCTTTTTGACCCTTGCTATACTATTACTGTAACAATACCTATTTGTATTATATGTCAGACATGATATGATGATAGGATGTGATATAGTAGGCTATAAAACAAACAATGGATTGCGTTTACTTTGACACACAGATGAGTCAGGGGAAGCCAAGAAAGAGGAGGAAGATGATTCACCGCAAGGGGCAACAGGTGGAACAGCAGATAACCAGCAAGGAACAACAAGCAGAGAGATGGAAGAAGGGATAGGGAGTGTTAATGCAGATGATCTAGGGACTCCTGAAAGTGGCCCAAAGCAGGTACCCCTCTCACAATACCCTTTCAGCCAGTATGGGGGTCAACAAAGGGCATTTAACAAGGGCTGGTTTGAACATTTTAACTGGCTGGAGTATTCTGTAGCCAGAGACTCTGCATTTTGCTTTTCCTGTCGCCTCTATGGGAAGCAGACCATACGCACCAGCAAGGATGCACTTTGTGGATCTGGATTTTCAAACTGGAAACGGGCTTTAGATACTTTCAGAGAACATGAAAAGAGTGCCCTTCATGCATCCACCATGACCTGCTGGCAAAGCTTTCGAAGCACTAAAAATCAAGGAGATATTATGGAACAACTTAGTGCAGCAAACGCAGCTGAGATTTTAGAGAGACGTCAGTATCTTCAGCGAATTGCAGCCATAACCACCTTTTTGGGAAAGCAAGGCATCCCATTTCGGGGACATGATGAACATGAGTCAAGCCAAAATCAAGGAAACTTCCTCGAATGTTTGAACCTCCTTAAAGAATTTGACCCTTTTTTGCAAAATTATACCGTTAAGTCAAATACCACATACATTTCTCCTTCATCCCAAAACGAAATGATATGTAGTGTCTCACAAGAAATCAAAGGACATATTGTGAAAGAATTGAAGCAGGCCAAGATGTACTCAGTGATGGCAGATGAGGCCAGAGACAGACGCACAGAACAACTTGCCGTCTGTGTGCGCTTTGTGACCCAGGAGGGAAGAGTGAAAGAAGTTTTCTCGGGCTACATAAGCTTCAGGAGCTCGATGCAAAGTCCATAACAGATACCATTGAGAATGTGTTAAAGACAAATACCTTGGATAACCTGCTTTGTGTTGCCCAGGCCTACGATGGCGCGTCTGTCATGAGTGGAGTAGTGGGGGGGGTGCAGGCTCGCTTCAGAGAACGCCACCCTGAAGCAATATATGTGCACTGCTATGCACATGAGCTCAACCTCGTCTTATGCTACACATGCAAAGCAGTGCCAGCAGCCTCTAAGTTCTTCGAACTTTTGGAAAATATATACACTTGTTTCAATAACTCAGTGGTGAACCACAACAAGTTCATAGAAATACAACAACAACTAGGAATAGAAATTTCTGAATTTGTGCAACTATCTCCAACCAGATGGGCATGCCAGGTGAGGTCGGTCAGGTCTGTGCTGAAAAATCTTACTGCCATCCTGAAATGCCTTAGCATGATTAGTACGCCCATGGCTATAGGGATTCAAACAGGTCTTCGCAAGCCAACCACACTGTACATGCTACTGATGTTTTCCCAATTGCTTGGAATAACAGAGGGTCTACACCGCTATCTCCAAGGTGAGAGCGTGGACTTGGGCAAAGCTGTACAGTACAAGACTGCTGTCCTTCAAAGTTTGAAGGAACTTCGCACCAATGCTTGTGCTGAAGACATCTTCAAAAAAACTCTAGCCTTGTGTGAGGACAACGATATTCAACCACCAGTTGCACCCAGGCAAAAGCAAAAACGCTTTGATGATTTTCTGGTGGAGTCAGTTTGCAGTCAGGCGAGTGTCATGACCAGCCCAGATAACTTCAGACATCACATCTTTTATCCGTGCCTGGACAGGATGGTTCAGGAACTCTCCTGTCGTTTTTCCAGTGTGGGAGAGGAGATCATGATGGGCATCCAAGCCTGCAACCCAACCTCTGACACATTTCTCTCTGAAAAGTCACTCACAGGCATTGCTCACCATTACAAGCTTGAGCTGAAGCCAGAAGAAGTCCTGGTCGCTAAAAGTTTCCTCAGGAGAAGGATGGAGGCCCAAGTAATCCCTGACACTGCCAGTGTCTACCAACTCCTTGATTCTGACATGTTTCCTACTCTGAGGGCCATATTTCAAGTTGCTCTGACTATTCCAGTTAGCAGCTGCAGCTGTGAGCGCTCTTTTAGTGCCTTACGTCGTCTCCACACATGGCTAAGGAGCACCATGGAGCAAGACAGGCTAAATGATCTGGCTGTTATAATGATTGAGAAAAAAAATTTGGCCACCATAACTAAGGATGACATCATAAACAGATTTGCCAAGCTAAAACCAAGGCGGTACGGTCTTTTGCTACCACCACTGCCGCCCCCATCAGCAAAATAAGAAAAAAAAAAATGAATAACTGGGGTAGGAATGGCAAGGAAAAATTCATGTAAATGACGTGCAAGGAAGTAACACACAGAGGAAAAAATATCAACAGAAGAAAAAAAAAAATGTGGATAGAAGAAAGATTGTAATTATTATTTTATTATTGTTTTTTCTCGTTTCAATATATATTATTACATTGTATAAACGGTCTCTCAATCCCTCTGTTTAATATTGATTGATTAACCTGAGAAATCAGCAGTCACAATATATCATTTAGTGAATGAAAGTGTGGAGCCTAAATTGAAATTGAACTGGGATGTTGAAAAGTAACCTTGAAGGCATTTATCTTGTAGACCTGCACTTTATACATATAAGAAGCATTCTACATTTACTAAAATATATTTATTATATGGACACTACCCTTACCTAGCTAGTGGAATACAAACACAACAGCATGAAAAAGGTAGGATAGGGTCCCAAGAGAACTAGCTATACATATGGTCAACCATGCATTCACAATCGCCACTAATAAAATGAAAAAAAAAGCTCCTTTCAAGTGTTTCTAATTTTAGTCAGTCACCTGATAGTAGTAACCTTATAGGCATAAGCCTTGAATAACTTGAATATATTGTAGATACATCTCGTATTTCAAGTATAAATTGTGCTATTATAATTCCCTAAAAAAGTTTTTTTTTTTTTCTCTCCCGGGGAAGCATGCCACCGGTGCCCTATGGTTTGACCGGGCTTAAGCCCCGGATGTCTACAAAGTCTAGCAACGCCCCTGAGTCACACACACACACACACACCAGACTCATTCAGAGAGGCAGGGTAACAGTTAAATGCTTGGCACAACTTCCTTAGTCTACTGACACAAACCAGGATAAAATACAGGGTGGCACACAGAGTACATAACCTAGCAGAGACAAAGGCAGGACAGAGTTGCGTCCTTCGAACGTTGGTGGTAGCCTCTTCAAAGAGAGAGAGCGGGAGCTGGAGATGTTCTCTTCAAGGGGCGTTTTCTTCAGAGCTGGGAGTTGCAGTCTAGGTGAGAGTGGATGGTGTTTTGCCGAGAAACGGGTGCCAACCCCAATAAGACAACTTTCCTCCACTTCTGATTGGTTCATTACTAGCCAATCAGAGTCGAAGTATCCACCTGGCCACAAGCTTCTACCGGAATGACACTTCTGTATCTAAAACAGTGCCACCAACATCCCAGCACTGCTAACGCTACGTATCTTCACACCAGGCCGCCGCCACAACACTGGCCTCCCCCACAAAAATAATCGACCCGACTATTCACAATTGCTTCCACACACGTAGTCTGTCCACCTCTGAGGTCTTTTCTTTGATCTGAGAGGGTGAGACGCACCCGCTTCACTCGCTCGTCGACAACACATTCTGCCCTATTGTCTATTCGCACCTCGTCCTACACTTCGTTAACGCTTCCCACCTCACTGTCTGGCGTCGAGGGTGGGCCCTGCCTGCACCACGTGAAGTGGCCTTCCTCCCCAGCAACCCACAGACGATCGACGTAGACCATGCGCGGCCGCTTACGTGTGCCATCGCCTAGCGTGGCGGTGACGGCCAAGAGTCGTTGCAGAATGGTGTACAAGCCTTCCCAGTTGCTCTGCAGCTTTAGAGTGAGGCCTCGTTTCTTGCGGGGATTATACAGCCAGACATGGTCCCCCCTATCACATACTGGGTGTCCTTTATTCGCGATTGGTACCAGCGGGTCATGGCTTGCCCCGCCAGTCGAAGATTGCTCGATACCTGTCGCCATGTGGCCTCCACCCGCTGCTGCAACGCCACCACAGACTCAGGCACTATCTGCGGTAGCACCTCCCCAGGTGGTCGTCCAGTGGCCAGGTCCAACAGCAGCTGCATCTCTCGACCAAACATCATCCTGGTGGGAATGTAACCTGTAGCTTCCTGCTGCGCCGACCGGTATGCCATTATTTGGTAACTCGTCCACCAGTGTCCAGTTAAAGCGCTCTGCCATGCCGTCGCTCTGGAGGGTGGAGGGGGATGGTGCGCGTCTGGTGGATTCCCAACAGCTCAGAGCACTGCCGGAGCACCTTGGACTGGAACTCCCGGCCCTGGTCCAAATGCAGCTCTCCTAGAATACCAAACCTAGTGAAAGACTCTCTTACCAGTACTCCAGCTACAGTTTCTGTCTCGTGGTCTGGAATCCCATATGTCTCTGGCCATTTCAAAAAGTAATCCATGGCCACAAGGCGGTTACCTCGGGGCGTACACGGCAGTGGCCCCACGATATCTACTGCTACCCTCTCCATGGGAGCGCCGGACTGGTACAGTGGAACCCTTTGCGCTCTGGGGGCCTTGGGATCCCCGAGCGCATAGGTTTGATTCCTGACTCGGGGTAACGGTCCCCAAGTGGGTGGGCTTTCAGATAGGAGGTCTCCATTAGGTGGTCTCCTTTAGCCCATAATTTCCCATAAAAAGCGCAGATTGTATAAAAAAATAATAAAATAAAATAAATAAAAACTGCAATGGTGCTCGGTTGCACCATGCCGGCACCTTCTTGGCGGCACAGATATGCTACAGTTTGCACCACTCCTCCACATCCTGTCTCTTGCTGATCCGGTGCAGGCGTTGGCGCAGAAAGTACAGAGTCTTCTTGCGTCCCAGGTGCCCAACCGAGACGCCTGTATCAGCTTCCTCTAGCAGCTCCGCCCGCAGGGGGAGAGGGACTATCAGCAGCCACGTGCGTTCATGTGTCGCTGCATCCTCCCAGCCCTTCTGCAACACGCCGTCCTGTACGCGAAGCGTTTCCCACTGCTCCACCAATGCCTTGGTAGCAGGAATTTCTGGCGACAATTCCTCCTTAAGCGGCTGTTCGCCTTCCTCTATCCACCTTAGCACCGGAGCAATGTCAGGGTCTGCAAGCTGGGCTTTTTTCCACCATTGGTTGGTGTCACTCGGTCCGCCGTCCACCCGTACCCGCTGGAAACTGATTACATCTCGGTGTGAGCAGTGTGAGCACCCCACGTCACACCGCCGACGACTCAAACTGTCTGCGTTGCCATGGTTACGTCCCCGGGGATGCACTTCCCGGTAGTTTTACTCTTCCCAGTAACTTATCCACCTCCACAGCTGTCCTTCTGGATTCTTCAAGGTCTTCAGCCATCTCAGTGCCACATGGTCGGTCCGGATGGCGAACTCAGCTCCATACCTACATATACGAGTGGAAGTGGGCCACACTTCTCACTATGCCCAGCAATTCCTTCCTGTTGACGCAGTAATTCTGCTCAGGCTTGCTAAACTTGGAGCTGTAATAAGCCAATACATAATCTTTACCTTCCTTTGCCTGAGACAACACTGCTCCAATACCCTCTACATTGGCATCTGTGTCGAGGATAAGAGGGAGGCCACAATCAGGGAAGGGCAGCACCGTAGCACTTATCATCGCTGCATTCAGACCACTGAAAACCTCCTGGCAGGCTTCATCCCAGGTGAAACGGGCCTTCTTCCTTGTCAGCTGATGCAGAGGAGCGGCAAGGGCGGCGAAACATTTCACAAACCTGCTGCAGTAGCTGCACAAGCCAAGGAAGCTTTTCACGCTCGTTACCGACGTCAGAACTTGCCAATCCGCTACTACTGACACCTTGTTAGGGTCTGTGCGCACTCCGCCTCGCCCCACAACATGCCCAAGAGACGGCACCTCATGTTGGAAGAAGGTGCATTTCTTCGGGTTCAGCTTCAGTTCGCTTCTTTCAGGCAGCCCAGTACCACCTCCAGATTTTGCAGCTCCTTCTCTAACGTCCTTGCGAACACAAGAACGTCCAGGTACATTAAAGCTACCTTACACTACATCCCTGCCAGCACCTTCTCTATTAGCATTGCACAACCCAAACGACATCAACCGAAATTGCCACAATTCCTGCCTGGAGGAGAACGCCATCTTCTGATTGTCTGCCTCTGCCATCATCACCTGGAGATACTCTCACTTATGATCCAGGGTGGACAACCACTTAACGCCAACCAGAATGTCCAGGATGTCGTCTATCCTGGGCAGGGGATTGGTGTCTTTCACTGTGATGTTATTCAGTGCCCTATAATCCACACAGAAGTGCTGGGTGCCGTCCTTCTTGCTTACCAGGACCACCGGCTACGACAACAGGTTGTCAGACCGCTCCGCAGCCATCTCCTCTACCATGCGTTGCATCTCTTCCCTCTTGGCCAACAGGACACGGCTTTGTGGCTGCTTAATCGGCGGACTGTCAGCGGTATCAATGGAATGCTGAACCAGCAACATGCAGCCAAGATCTAGGGCATCTCGGCTGAAGACGTCCTCGTGCTCCATCAACAGCGCTCCATCAACAGCTTCTCCATCTACGCCACCGGCTCGGAAGTCAGCTTAGTGGAGCTACATTCCGCCAAGTCTACCATGTGCGACGTCGCGAAGTGCGACGGAACTCTCGTCATCCGTACCTCCATCCACCTCACCACCGCGGCTACTTGCCGCTCCCTGACATTTACGGGCTGACTCAGTGGCGTCCGCAACCATACCTTCCCTCACGACTCGGCAGTGCAGCTCCAGTCTGTCGTCCTCGACATCCGAAGTAGTCACGGGGCTCTCCACCTGTTCAACAGTACCCTCAAGGATCAGTGGTACAGTATTCCCACGTACCTGCATCTGCATTCTTCCGAGGTCCACACACACTGCATTCTGAACCAGGAAATCCAGCCCCAACAAAGAGGGTTCCTTCATGTCGGCCACGAAGACTGATAGCTGCTCTTCAACGCCAACCACCGAGATGGTAGACATCACGGGACCTTGTAGCATCGTACAGTAGCCAGTCACACCACACAGCTCTGGTACGGTCTGACACAGGGAAGTCTTGAGCTGCCACTACATCTTCTCTGATAAAGGTCTTTGCCGATCCGGTGTCCACCACCAAGGGACACGGGCGGCCGTTGCCGCGGCCGACACTCGGACCGCCATCGCAGCAGAATCGCGGCAGCACTTTACACAGTATTCCCCGAGGATGACTTAGCTAGACAGTGGCCCGTCCTCCCAGCCTTTTTGCGTTTCCCCCCACCATCATGATGTCCTTCAGCTGCGAACAGGTAGAGCGGCGATGCCCCCGCCGTCCACAATTATCGCCGCAGACCCTGGTGGGAAAACGTGCTCGCACATCCTCTAGCAAGCGTGTTCTCCGCTCACCTCGGCAGTCACTACGACGATGGCCACGTTGGCCACACTTCCAGCAGAAGCCACTGAACTCACCCGAGCTGGTGCGCCTCCTCCTCCCCTGCTGTACTTGCACGCGACGAGCTGCAGTGTGGCAGATTCTGGGCGGCAAGATGGCGATGTAGCGTCATAGCGGCGCCTGAGGTGCACAGAAGGGCCTCAAATTCCATGACCCTCGCTAATGCCTGCTGCACATCTGTTGTGTTCTGTCCTTGGACACAATCAGACTCTATCATGAGTAGTTCCAGTCTCTTCTCTTAAGGAGTGATTCTAGGTGGATATATATGAAACTCTTATTACCTTTTTAAATTTATTACAAAAACTTATACTATAATATATGTTGAGTAAATCTTTACGTCGGTAGTAAATCTTTACGCGGTAAGTTTGCTTCACGTCACAGTCCACCAACCATACACTTGTCTACTGACGAAATATTACTCTTCCTATTAATCTAAAGGAATTCCTATATAACCTAACTTGTATTAACACACAAAGTGAATTTAAGTTACTAAATGAGACCAACCCCCTTGCCATGTTCTAAGCTCTACTCACGACAAACAGAGTGTAGTACAACATCTCCATCTTGGTTCCTTCTCCTCGTTTTATTTCTTTATTCTTCTTTCTTCTTTCTTCTTACTGCTTTCTTCTTTCTTCTTTCTTCTTACTTCTTTGTAACTTGAATTCTTATAGCTTCTTGTTTCTTCTCTGTAACTTGAAGTTTTATAGCTTCTTGTTTCTTCTCTGTAACTTGAAGTCTTATAGCTTCTTGTTTCTTCTTTGTAACTTGAAGTCTTATAGCTTCTTGTTTCTTCTTTGTAACTTGAAGTCTTATAGCTTCTTGTTTCTTCTTTGTAACTTGAAGTCTTATAGCTTCTTGTTTCTTCTTTGTAACTTGAAGTCTTATAGCTTCTTCTTTATATCTTGAAGTCTTACAGCTTCTTCTTTAAATCTTGAAATAGAAGAGTTTTGTTGAAGAGACAACAGGATGGGACTTCTGCTGCCCGAGGACAAGACAAGCGGGTGGTGCTGCAAGTCCTTATTCTAAGAGTTCGCCGCGGCGCTGTCTGAATGTAGACTAGTCGTCCCTTCTGCTGCCTCCCTATTCCGTAACCTCATGCAGAAGTGTATGGGGGCGTTGCTTGGCTATTCTTGTTTTCGTTGTCGTACCAAGTGCCGCACCAAGTATCCATTTTTTCTACTGCTCCCGTTCGTCCATATCGCCGGATGCTATGGGGGCGTGACAGATACCACTCACGTCTCCCTTGTTGTTCTCCGTGTCATTCTCCATATCTTCCTCTGTTATTTTGGGTAACCGGTCTGCTTGCGATTCCAACACATCTGCTGGGTGCACCTGCTTCACATAAATTTGCACCTGCTGATCCTCCACTGCGTTTATGGAGGCGTCCCAGGACAGTACCGTCACCATCTCCTCTGGAGCCACTGGATATGCATGTCGGACCAGTGACTCCACCTCCTGGGCCAGCTGAGGAGGACTCACCCGGCTGACGTGTTCTGCCCTTCAGCTGCTCCCTTTACACCTCGGCCTGGAACACACTTCCAAAGCAACTCCTTAACGCCTCAACCACGGCGGCGCACGTTGACCGTTGCCTCACCATCATGTGGGCCAGGATTTCCAGCGCTGGCCCCTGCAGACTGGCCACAACTTGCAGGGCTTTCTTCTGAGCGCTCCAACCCTGTCCCTGGGCGAGCAGCTCAAACTGCACATGGTATGCTTTCCAGGCCACCTGTCCACCAAACTCCGCTGGTTTGCGTGGGACAGATGCTCCACCTATATGCCGGGCGGAGACAGTGATAGATGGTGGTGATGGAGGTGGTGGTGATGGTGGTGGTGTGACTGCGTCATCTTCAGGTGCAGGCGCGCACCACAGAGGCGTTGACCGCGTTCTGCCGACACCACAGCTGACGTCAACGGGCTCCAAAAATGCGTAGGGGTGGCCCTGTCTTGTTGGCTCAATACACTCAGGCCGCCCCCACGTGCCGAGAAACTGCTTCTCAAGAGGCCGCCGCAGTCTCATCACTTCCTCCCTCACTTCCTTCACCTTGCTCTCGACAACTTCAATGCGTCCCTCTCACTGTTGTTTCACTTCCTCCAGCTCTTCCTTGAACTCCTCCAACAGGTCCTGCCGTAGCCTCTTGCCGTGTTCCACCGTAAGCTTCCTCAATTGCTGCTAGCATGTCCTCTCTCATCAGATCCATTCATACCACCAATGCACTGGTTTTCTGTACAATTTGTTACTCGCACCACCACAGTACCAATGACTCTTCTTCTTCTTCTTCTTCTGTCCTGTTTTAATTCCTGTTTTATTCTGCCGATTTCCCGTTTTATTTCACTTGAATCCTGTATCAACTTAGAGACCAAGTTTTCCATCCTTTTCAAACCTGACTCCCTGTCTTCCGGCCTCTCACTGCCTCTCCCGTATTAGTCTGCCATGGTACTTCTGAACCCGGCAACCTCGCTAGCCAAACTTTATCCCACAACTCCTGTCACCAGTGTTACACGGGCCACCGCCCTCACAGCCTCCACAGCTGCCATAGGTGCTCACTTACCACAGTGGCAGCCCCAGGAGAGCACATGACAGGTCTGCAGCAGACATGGGAATACTTCTGGGTGAAGATTCGTGGCTAGCAAGGGGAAGTGATGTGCAGACACTCACACCAGACTCACTCAACAGTTAAAGGCTTGGCACAGCTTCCTTAGTTTACTGACACAAAACAGGATAAAATACAGGGTGGCATACAGAATACATAACCTAGCAAAGACAAAGGCAGGGCAGAGTTGCGTCCTCCAAATGTCGGTGGTAGCCTCTTCAGAGAGAAAGTGGGAGATGGAGATGTTCTCTTCGAGTGGGTGGTTTCTTCAGAGATGGGACTTGCAGTCTACGTGAGAGCAGGCGATGTTCTGCCGAGAAACGAGTGGCAACCCCAAGAATACACCTCCTCTTCACTTCTGATTGGCTCATCACTAGCCAGTCAGAGTTGCAGTATCCACCTGTCCAGAAGCTTCTAAGGAATGACAGTTCTGTATCCAAAATTGTGCCGCCAACATCCCAGCACTGCCAACACAACCAGGCCAACGCCACAACATTATCCTTATTATCATTATTTATACCTTCTCGTTACTTTTTTTTAAATACCATTATTGTTATCAATAAAGTATGTATCAAAACTAACGAATTTTATCATGATAAATCGTAATCATAATTGTTTTTTTACTACGTCATTAAACTTTAAAGTACCTTTCTTCTTCTACTTCCTCTTCTTCTTCTTCTTCTTCTTCTTCTTCTTATTATTATTATTATTATTATTATTATTATTATTATTGAACATTCATGTATACTTATATGTAGTTTTTTACACACTGTGCAGTTTTGTATATTCACTTTATACCTCCTTTTGATTATTTATTTAATTAATCTATATTTATTTTCTTTCTTTTTCACTTCTTTTACTTGTCATTAGTATTGTTGTTATTGTTGTTGTTGTTGTTGTTGTTGTTGTTGCTGCTGCTGCTGCTGCTGCTGTTGTTGTTGTTGTTGTTGTTGTAGTTGTTGTTGTTGCTGCTGCTGCTACTGCTGCTGCTGCTGCTACTGCTGCTGCTGCTGCTGCTGCTGCTGCTGTTGTTATTATCATTACATTTTATGTTATTTGTTTTTATCTACACATTTTAGTGACTATCTTTACCATTCACTATAATGATCTTGAAGATAATCACACTACAGATAAAAACCGCTAGCCAAATGTAATGACACCCTTCATTGAATGTTCAAAATAGTACGACGTCTCCTCACACTTGGAATATATATATATATATATATATATATATATATATATATATATATATATATATATATATATATATATATATATATATATATATATATATATATTAGTTTATTCCTGCTTATTGTTGATAATATCTTATCCGTTTGTACCTACATAATATTGCATCAGAAATAAAAATGTTTTGATTTTTCTCGTTTACATAATATGTTTTGTAGACTATTAACAAAATTACACGCATGTTGCAGAAAAGCAAGTTTTACTTCATAGGAGCTGTTTACAAGTGTTCACGAACATTGATTTACCATGAGACAAAACTAATATTATAATATAATAGACTTTCTAAGCATAATAAAGTGTTTCACTTATTTCAGATATTTCAACACAACCATCTCATCTCTTTCCAGTGTTGAACTCTTCTCTCAAACTTTTACCAAAAAAACTCCATCT
The DNA here is from genome assembly GCA_020233015.1 of Callinectes sapidus. Classification (NCBI taxonomy): domain Eukaryota; kingdom Metazoa; phylum Arthropoda; class Malacostraca; order Decapoda; family Portunidae; genus Callinectes; species Callinectes sapidus. The sequence continues at coordinate 3,897,483 of CM035177.1, read as the reverse complement.
TGAATGACTATGGCTTTTTCCCCTCACTCCTCCACCCTATGACTATTCTATGCCTTCGATGGAAATATTTTCCAGTGATGTTTCCGATACCCTACCTACCAAGCCTAAATCCTCGGAATTCTTATGGACCTAATGGGGTGCCTTCTATTGTTCTTAAAAACTGTGGTTTCCCCTTGTCTGGCTAAAATCTTTCAACTCTGCTATCGTTTCTTCTTGCTGGAAATTTGCCTACGTACATTCAGTTTGTTCCCCAAAAAAGGTTGACCGTTCTTACTCCTCAAACTATCGTCCTACAGCTTGAATCTCCTGCTTAGCTAAAGTTTTTTAATGTGTTCTGAATTGGAAGACCCTTGGATATCTATTACTTTGCAATCTTCTATCTTATCGCCAGGGTGACTTCAGTCAAGGTCGCTCTACTGGTGGTCTGGCTTTCCCTGCTGTCTTGATCATCCTCTTTTTAGAGATTTTGGTGAAAGTTTTGTTGTTGCCTGAAACATATCAAAAGCTTTTAATAGAGTCTGCCACAAAGCTTTCATCTCTCCTCCTACGGTCTCTATCATTCTTTTTACAATTTCGTCTAAACTTTCCTCTCTGATCATTCTATTGCTGCTTTGGTAGACAGTCGCTGTTCTTCTCCCAAATCTACCAACAGTGATGTTCCTCACGGTTCTGTGCTGATATCCACTCTCTTATTATTATTCATCAATGGTTTTATGAACCATACTTCCTACTCCTACGCTAATGATACCATACTACACTTTTCTATGGGTTTTCAGAGACAATCAACTCTTCAGGAAGTTAACAGATCATGCAGGGACGCCACAGACTCAACATAACGCTTAAATTCTGATTTCTCTCTATAATTTCTGATTTGGGCAAAGATAATGTAGTTGTGTTGAAATCCTCAAAACCCAATTCCTCCATCCATCAACTCGACACAGCCTTCCAGAAAACTCTCTTCTCTTTTTTAATAACACTTAACTAACTATCTCTCTCTTCTAAACTGAATATCTTTGGTCTGTTCTTTACCTATAATCTAAACTGGAAATTTCACATCTCTGAAACTATGTGTGTGCTTCTATATTTTCATCAACCTATGACCTGACCTCATTCAAGAGAAAGTTTTCAAGATATTTATCCCATACTTTTGGCTAACTCCCTTGGCAGTCTTCGGGGACTGGCATCTCAGTAAACCTTTTTGTTCATTAGCTTTTGTTGCCCTGGGCCAGTTTACCTCTTACACGTACAAAAAAAAAAAAAAAAAAAAAAAAAAAAAAAAAAAAAATAAATAAATAAAAAATAAAAGAAATAGAAATAGAAATAAATAAATAAAAATATAAATAAATAAATAAATAAATAAGAATAAAATAAATTAATTAATTAATAAATAAATAAATTAATTAATTAATTGAAAGTCATTAGTAAAGTGTAATGATAAACATTGTTCTTTTTTTCTCTGAGGGACTAGTATGTGAATTGGGATTTGGATTTTTTCTTGTCATTTGAAATATCAATATTGTCATCATTAGCATTTTTTTTTAATCCATTTACCGGTTCATTGATTATCAGTCATTTATATATTTATCGTTAGTTATCAGATATTGGTTATTTTGCTTTTGTTAACGATTTATTGATTATCAGAGTTATTTTTTCAACACACCAGCCATAGCACACATACACACACACACACACACACACACACACACACACCGCGTAGTGTAGTGGTTAGCACGCTCGGCTCACAACCGAGAGGGCCCGGGTTTGAGTCCCGGGCGCGGCGAGGCAAATGGGTAAGCCTCTTAATGTTGTATGTTGTTCACCTTTTCACCTAGCAGCAAGTAGGTACGGGATGTAACTCGAAGGGTTGTGGCCTCACTGTCCCGGTGTGTAGTGTGTAAATGTGGTCTCAGCCCTACCCTAAGGTCGGTCTATATGAGCTCTGAGCTCGCTCCGTGGGGAGAGGCTGGCTGGGTGACCACCAGGCATCCGCGACAGTGAACACACACACACACACACACACACACACACACACACACACACACATACACTTTTAATCCAAGCTTCTTTGACTACTATGGTCAGTGAAAGCTTTGACGTTTTTAATTAAAGTAGAACTAAGTGAAGATTGTACAAGAATAACATACATCCTCAATACTTTCAAACTTTGTTTTTAACTCACCATTCTTTTTCTTTTAACCCCCTCATTACTGGTACGCATTTTCAAATTTATTTTGCCTGTTATTTGTCGAATTTATACAGCTTCAGAAACTCATATGGGGATTGAAGTAGTACACACTCTGGTCATTAATCTCCTGACCTCCATAGACCTCTCCTAATTTCAACATAATCATGTAATCGCTCCCAAAACTCCTGGAAAATGTGTCTCAGCACTGAAGGGGTTAACATTTTTTTTATGTTTACGCCATACATGTACGATATCTTGCAACAGAAAGTGACAGAGGATACAGCGACAACATATACCTGGATGATTTCAGCCATTCCTACAGTGTTCCTTGTGGTTTTAGCCATTGGATTGATCACTAGCCTCCTCCACCTAAAGAGAATGCAACAGCGAAATCCATGTAAGTATAGCTCATGAAGTTATAATCAATGAACTATTCAAATATAATGGAAAGACAGAGCCATCAAAAATAACTACCATTCACTTTAGGGGAGAATCTAAATCAGCACGCAAAAGAAATAGGTAAATACCTTAGCAAGGATATTGCTTACTGCTCTCTGAAAATATTGTCACTTATTTAAAACATACAAAAAGTAAAGAAAAAGAAAAAAAAGAAAAACTAAAAGCTCACTAATAAGTAATTGTTCAGAGGAATTTCAAACAAATTTGGTGGGCCTTTCTTGGGCAGTACACGGATAACCAAGCCGATTAAAATTCGCTCAGTCAGCAAAGTGTAGTTCACACAAGTATTTTAAAGTAACTCTATTTCAAGTTTTCTATTTGCGTTACCCAGTTCTGTGATCAGCAAACCATAACTATAGATATTGCTCACTCATCTCACTAGTAACTAGGAACAGAATGATGTAATGGGGCTAGTGATCCAACACACACCACCCTGACACCAATGTCTGTAAAACAGAAAGTTAGAGGACTGTCTTGTCAACACTCAGGCGCGTCTTTCGTCTTTCTCACCATTTACTCTTCGTTCTTCATCGTTACATCAGAGAGGGCCTGGAGGATAATACATATATGGTTTCTTTAAAGGCTACAGCTAGTGGACTAGATCACTCTTTCATTGGGAATAATGTAGTCAAACTTGATCTCCTAGGTTCTCAAACTCGTTACTGGTACTGCGGTCATATTAGAGGGGCCTTTCTCCCCAAGAGTCTGAGTTGACACACTCGCTATTGCACGTTATTTAGACGTTGTTACAAGGCTCCAACATACTCGATCTTCACTATCGGCTGATTTTTGTCTGGCAGTCCGCCAATGTTTAAATACATTGGTAAATAGAACTCCCTCCTAAACATCAGGTAGAATTAAGTATAACCTGTGATCTCGTGTCCAGAGGATCAGTAAGCTATTTCGTAGAAATGCCAGCCAGATGTCTTAATCCTCCTTAGTTAATCCTCCTTAGTTAGTGCCATGTTGGCTAGAGGTAGGTTCACCAACATAAGTTGTCCAAGTGAGTCTGATACTTGTGGCGAGCGGTCAACTGGTTAATTTATATGTTATAGTTCTCAGACTCAGGTTTGAAAGGAAACTCAGATTATAAAAGTTAATATATTAGGGATGATATTTACAATGATTTCATGACACACGGTTAGAACGTAATGTCACTGTCTTTCTCGGAGAAGTGTTTAGTCTGTCTCTTGGGAGATAACTTAGAGAACACTTCAGAGTCTCGAGAACACACGTTCAGGGCACACACCTTCGGGGCACACTCAGTTCGTTCCCTCAACCACTACACGAGCCGGCTGTCTTCCTTCTGCCTTGTCCGGCAGGCGACCGGCGGCGGCCCTGTTGGGTCTCCCCCCAACCGCCTCTCACCGCCGCTCGTTTTCTTCTCTCTTTGTGCGGCCCGCCGCTCCTCACGCCTCGGATACTGCTGACTCCGGGCGTGGTCATGTGATGCAGGGATGGGTGTGTGTGTATGTGTGTGTGTGATGCCTCAGTGTTCAATTACATTATTTTATCTCATATAGTGATGCCTTATAAATTACATCCTACTTAGAGAGTTTATATTATTATATTTTAGTAAATGTAACATCCTATGGACACAATAACAATTGAAATGCCTAGTTATATATATATATATATATATATATATATATATATATATATATATATATATATATATATATATATAAACACATGCAACTCCTTGGAGAGGACAAAGCTGTGCCAGCATTTCTAAAGTATTGCACCATCTTATAGAGATGTTGCATCAGACTGTATTTGCATATATAAATACAATGAATTTCTACCTATCATGTCCCTAACATCGCTCGGTCACCTACACATCGCGTCCTCGCGATGTCCTGAAGACATGTACCTATCCATGTTAAACTGATGTACCCTCAGTGTCTCCTGGCTGCTGCTGGAGTTTTACTTTAAGATCATTATGCAATGACGTGGCTCGTTAAAAAAAAAAAAAAAAAAAAAAGTATTGTCACGAAGACAATACAGAAGATGAGAATAGGTACAATCACAGTTGGAAAATGGACATAAGGACCAAGATACATAGGTAGAGATGTAGGTATTGCATTGTTTTAATTTACATGGTGCTCTGCTGTATCAGTTGCACCTAACGGTTCACTGAGTAAGACGAAAACATCACGGCGCCTTTCAGCAATTGAAACAGTGTGCTCCTTAACTCAGAATTTAGCAAAAACCGTTTGTTTTATGTCTTTCGCATTGAGCAAAGTGTGGTTTCCACTGCTTGTCTTTGCCAATTTTATGTTGGCTAGAACCTTCTATGCAGATATCAGAACCTACACGTGCGTTTTAAACGGAGACAGGGACGTGCGTGGCTATAAGGTCAGGAATGACATGACTTCCAATTACCGTAGCCTAAACAACTGTCCATATCCCTTGATGCAATGATTGTTCAGAAGTACCTGATGAATCTAGGTGTCTTTCGACAACCTCATCATCGAGATTTACTTCTAAAGTTGGTAAGCGTTCTCTGACCCTGTTTAGCAGGGAAATCCCGAAAAGTAGGAACAGTTTGGGTAGGAACATTTTCACCATAAGGCGCTTTTCGCCTGTTGTTAAGCGTGCATCAATTTCATCTTTTCGTACTTCAGGCTAGTCATTTCTGACGCCTCGAAGAAGATTAAAGAAAAGAGAAATACATAAAGATAAACACAAATAACATTATTGTTATTATAGTTATATTTGATATAGATAAATATAAATGAAAACATATAACATAACAGAGAGATACAAATTACATTACTAGATTTAAAGGCTCAAATCACATTAATCTTAATGCCAGAAAATGTGACGGCTCAGTAATATTTCATCAACAATAATTATGTCAACAAGTGATGTAATTACTTAAGTATTCATGTAGTGTCAGCTACTCTGTTGTTTTCTCACCTATACCTAAGGTTGCTATGCGCTCCTCTTCGGTAGCAACACTGCAGCAGGTGCCAAGTCAGCTTATGTCACCCTCACTCGTCCTTGAGAGGGTGGCGGGAACGGGGGGGGTGGTGCAGCTTCCACACAGGCGGGCGCGGAGTTCAAGGGTCAGCTCCGCGATTCCCACGCCCGGACCAAAGTACCATGCCCAATGCGTCCTAGCCAAGGATTCTATAATATCCTTGGCCCCAGCCGACGACGACCAGGCCCTTCCAATACACCGAGGTTTTGGTGTAAATAGATGTATTCAGGCTGAGTAGTTTTGTTACCCAGCCACCGGCAAGTATAGCTGAAGTGGTGGTGTGTGTGTGTGTGTGTGTGTGGTTTCAAAGTACCGTGAGTGCTGCAAAACAAGCCTTATGCAGGAGTGTCTTTAGAGCGATGAGACAGAGAGAAGAACCAGCCAGCGCTAAGTCACAACAAATTTGAGTCGTGTCAGCGATTTGGTCGTTCAAGACAAGGTCGCTTCCATCTCACTCCTCTCTTTCTCGTTTGTGTTCGCTCACTAGCTTGTTTCACAATGTTTCGTTTTTCTGAGTTTCCTGGGTTTTTAATGTTTTCAGTGGTTCATCCCACCGCTGCCACCATTTTATGTTGGTTTCAGGTAGTTCACGAACGTAAATTGTTTAGTGAGTTTGATACTTGTGGCGAGCGGTCAACTGGTTAATTTATATATGTTATACTTCTCAGACTCAGGTTTGGAAGGAAACTCAGATTATAAAAGTTAATATATTAGGGATGATATTTACAATGATTTCACGACACACGGTTAGAACGTCATGTCACTGTCTTTCTCGGAGAAGTGTTTAGTCTGTCTCTTGGGAGATAACTTAGAGAACACTTCAGAGTCTCGAGAACACACGTTCAGGGCACACACCTTCGGGGCACACTCAGTTCGTTCCCTCAACCACCACACGAGCCGGCTGTTTTCCTTCTGCTTTGTCCGGCAGGCGACCGGCGGCGGCCCTGTTGGGTCTCCCCCTAACCGCCTCTCACCGCCGGTGAGAATTTCTAAAGTATTGCACCATCTTATAGAGATGTTGCATCAGATTGTATTTGCATGTATAAATACAATTAATTTCTACCTATCATGTCCCTAAGAGTCACACTAATCACTCGATTCATCTGCCAAAGTATGGTTGAATTTCGTCCAGGTGTTATAGATCCCCATCTACTCACTATATTCAATAAACATCCGCGCCTTCCTCGTTGGGGTGTAGCGCACTCATAATGCCGAATCTCATGAAAAACTAGTTCAACAGCACCTTAGCCATCGCCTCTGCGTCAGGAAGACGTAGAATTCCGCCCAGTTCATAATATAGTCCTTCACGACGCGGATAAATTTGTTGCCTTAGACTAAGACTCAGTTTATTTTGCACAAACTTTGTAAAAAAAGTATGGAGTACAGCTCTTCATATAGAAAAAAAAATATTATCATATAAAGAGACACAATATCCTAAGGTACAAATTTTATGTGATTTTTATTACTGCTTTAGTTCTCTAACAATGCGGAATATTTTCAGTAGTTCGACAATGGCTTCATTAAGACATAATAACATTATATGAAATTAATCTCCACATTACATCTACATTTCGTATATAATTTTGCCTCTCTACACATATCATATCTTCCTGACACATATGGTAATCTATTATTATTAGTTTTTACTTTTGTCAGAGGAATTCCAATAGTTTTCCTTAATTTTACCAAGAACTCTTCCGATACATTCAAATGTTAACATTATATTAATAGGAAATTATCCTAACTCACCGTACACAATACCTGTACTTGTGTTCTTGTGGGTTTATAACACATGTTTTTTTTCTTCTGCAATTGCTTTAACTCCTAGGCAACATTGTAACCCAATAGTTCACAAACATATGTCATAATTGGCATCACAATTGTATTAAGTAATTCAAGTTCAATTATCTTCTGCTTTAAAAATCTGCTCATTATCTGACAATTTCTTGCACGTTTTCCTGAGTGAAAACAGTTAGAGATACTCGTTCATGATATCACTAATCTCCTCCCCAAAGCAAACCAACTCCCTATTACCTGCCTATAAGAGACCTGCTTCTTCTTTAGTGTTTGTCCTAAACACCTGAAAAAAAAATCCTTGGGATCAGTCTTTCTTTGGTCGGCTACCTTCAACTCATTATTGTTTTTAGCTTTCCCCATTAACTTCCTAACTATTCCAACTAATTTGTTATATTGTGACTCTAACTTGATCTTTGTTTCCTGTCTTTAATCTCCAATATATACTTCCTTTCACTCATCCTCTTATATGATCTTGTTCTACATGGGATGTTAGTTATCTGGCCTATGTGTAAAGTATCAGCGAAATATTTATACACCTGATCATCATTTCCCTACCCTTATTCCCTCACTTCGGCCCTCTCAGTTTCCCCAATTCTCACGTCGCTAATCTTAGCATAACCTGAATCAGACCGCACTTCACTTAATATTATTAACACTCCCTCACTCTTCTGCCTGTCATTTCTCTCTTCCCACCGCTCTTCGCACCTCATCCAGCCTTCTCTCCCTCACCTTCATCGTGGACCTTGTCTGAACTTCCTTCCCTATCCGTTGCCAATCAACTTCCTGTAGATACCTTTGTAATACATAAATATCTCACATCTTTAAGTAAGTTACTTTTCCTGCATTATTACATATAAAAGCTTCATGCTTTTGGATGGATGCCTTTAGAACTAATACTAGCTTAATTTTATAGTATTGACACCATTTCTATTATGAAATATGGAAAAAATCTAGTTAATCATTTCACCTATAAGGAAAAAAAATAGTGAAATCGCATATTGCAAAAGGACATTGTATAACAACACATGAAAAGCTGCCGCTATGCTACCATCAACAACTACATGTTGAATTGGGGTTACAGGGAACCCAACAAATTCCCTTGCAGAGCTAGCAGAAGCCACATCATCCTCGCCGTCGCCGGGACAAAAAGAGGAGCGACGCCTTCTCTAACATATCTTTCACAACCCGCCATCATGAATAATGATAGGTGAATAAATCGCCTTCTAGGGAAAAGACGATTTCCGGTGTAACGACCTTACGAGTGTATGACGGCTATGTCATGCAAGACATTATATAGTGGGGCAGGATATGTAGTAAAGAGAAAATACAATACATACCACCCTGAACAGGGATTTTGTGGAGGAGCGAGACGCAGCAGAGTAACCTTGCCTGAACCAGCAAAGCGACGTCCTCCACGCCCCAAAATAGGCCGGAATGTCACCACCACGACTTTATATCTGTGTATTATATATGTGTAAGACAGCTTTAAGGCCAAAAATAACAGCCTTCAGTCCCAATATATATATATATATATATATATATATATATATATATATATATATATATATATATATATATATATATGGTCTTTTTCATGATAAGCCCAGTGACCACCTGTAATGTCTCCTATGCACGCCCCCCCCAACCAGACATTGAGGCATCTGTGGAGATAAATAAGTCTGGGGCTGGTTCCTGTAATTATTTGATACAATGCTGAATGTTGATTGTCCAGGAGTGTATGAGACATTTTGCCCTGTCATCTAAAGAAAGTAAAGTATTAAAATCACCACAATTTGACTTGAGCTGATTCCTCAAACCTTCTTAGTATTTATGTTTTGATAGAGACCCTTGGAAAGAGTTACCTGCAGCAACCACATTGCCAATAAAAATAGCCAGATCTCGAATTCTCATCTCATTCATTTGTAAGTCTTAAACCTAACTTCCTGATCTTATCTGCCTTGACACGTGTGAGTTTGACCGTCATGTCCTTGTAATTCAATTGAAAACCCAAGAATTCAATTGTATGACTGGGCTGGAATTCTGATTTCTCCCAATTAATCATAAAACCTAATTCATCCAATGTAGATGCAACATATGTAACACCATCAATTAATTTCTCCTTTGAATCTGCCATCATAAGGCAGTCATGAATGTAAATTGTTGTTGAGATGCCTAAAGCCCTAAAATGTGAAAAGGAAACCTTAAATAATTTAGTAAAAAATTCTAGATGAAAAACCTTGAGGTAAGCAAGGGAACTGCCATAACACATCATTTCATATAAACTTCAACCATGAACGATCGTTTTTACAAACTAGAACAGAAAAATAAGCATGTTCCAAATCAATGGATGCAAAGAACCAATTATCAGTGACTAATGGTAAAGTACCGGTTCTACTCTAGAACCACTGTTCCACGCCGATCTCCATAACAACCGTGGCGCAGCGTAGTATACATAAATAAGATGCATACCGTTCCTGTAGCTCTCTCAACAATATGTTGTTATATAAACACATCCATTGCCATATCAATAGCTTGTATGTCCCTCTGAGAATAATGTAAAAGAGGTGGAATATGGCTTTGAGATGGATATTTAGTAAAGGAGAAGAGACTCCCATCCAGAACAGTATTATGTAACCAAGGGTCACTGGATAATTCCTTTAACATGGTTAAAAAAAAAAAAAAAAAAAAAGACACTCAGTTTTTTCCCTTAGTTGTCCACCAGTGTATGAGATTCAACCTAAAGTCTGGTGTTGAGGAAAAAACATGACTATAATGGAAATTCCTTCCTGAGGCTCCTTATCAGCAAGGCTGATATCAATCTTTGATAAACGGACACAAACACCATCTAGTGACAGCCAGAGCGAGCGGCCACGTCTGAACACCGTGAGCTCACACCGAATACTGAATGCTTGTGAAGCCAGTCAAGCCACACCAATAGTCATGCATGACATCACGCTGCTAGGCAGACAGCTGGGGAAGAGCTATCACTTATGGTCCATTCATACTATTAATGTAACATTGCAATGTGCCCCTAACATATAGCACTACGCTTCCTTTCCAGTTTTAACTGTCTGTATGGAATAATGAATAAGTTATTTTAACTCCAGATTGAATACTTTTCCTGACATATCTAACAAAGGTTATCTTAATACAATGATATCAAAGTTTTCAACTCACAATGTTCTTCTGTTCAAGCAATTTAATCTTATTGAAAATAACTTTATAGTTTGTGTACGAATAATAAAGAGTTTAATTGTTCCTCAACTTAGCTGAACTATTTACTTTTCCATCTTTTAATGGTTTTCACAAAGAGGTGGATGTATGCTTTGAAATTTTAGGTGATACTTCGTTATATCCGGGTGAGCTAGTACTTAGTGCCTGCAGATAAGTTTCAATTTCCGTAGGACATACAGGAGGTAAATACATAGAAAAGGAAGGAGGATTATTTACAGTGACTGTTATCTTGTGTGTGATTTTGAGTTACACCTGCTTTAAGGAAATTGCCATTAAATTTACTGGCGGTTTCAGAGCAAAGTGGTGTTAGTTCTATTTTATGGTTATTATTAGTATGAGAATTTCTGCCAATCTTAGAGTTTACAGACTTCCAATGGACCCTTGGATTACCTTGTTTTTCCTGTAATTGATTTTCTAAGTAATAATTTTTTGCTGTAGTTCGTTCTATGAGTTACAGTCATAAGGGACTATACAACATAAATATAGATAAATGAGCAAATAAAAGCATGCAATCGTGAAATAGATAATAATGACAATATTGTAGTAACAATAATAATAACAGTAGCATAATAAAGATAACAAAAACAACAATAACAATAATAATAACAATAACAACAACAACAACAATAACAACAACAACAACAACAATAAAGAAAGAAAGAAAGAAAGAAAGAAAAGAAAAAAAAGAAAAAAAAGAAAAAAGAAAAGAAAAGAATAATAATAATAATAATAATAATAATAATAATAATAATAATAATAATAATGATAATAAGCGTACAAATTTTGGAGGGAAAACACATAATTCTTTACTTTCTTTTTAAATTGATTAATATTTCCAGTATTGTAAATATTTTTAATATCAATAGGCAAAGCATTCCATATCTGTGAGCCTAAATAAAAAATACTATTTTTAAAAAGAGATGTACGATATTGCGGACAAACTAAATTAATCTAAAGACTGGGGTTCCCTGTGTGTGTGTGTGTGTGTGTGTGTATATATATATATATATATATATATATATATATATATATATATATATATATATATATATATATATATATATATATATATATATATTTATAATGTTTTTGAATATGAAAAGGAGAATAAGGTATTTATGAATGGAAAACACATTTAAAAGCCTGTAATCTGAGAATATATTATATGTGGAATTAAATGGACCATTATAGAAAATGCACCTTAGAATTACATGTTGCGCTATTTTTAATTTACCAATGAAGAAAGGCCTGGTACAACCGCAAACTGACACACAATATATAAAATGAGGGTAACATAAGGTATAATAGATACTTATTATTGATTCGGTAGTCAGATGGTTACGTACCTTGTATAATATTCCACACGTCTTTGATAATTTAGAGTATAAATAATTTATCTGATAGTTCCAATTTAGATTTTTACCTATATGAACAACCAGGAGTTTAGAGTGAGTTACATTGTTTAGTGTTTCACCTTCTAATAACAATGGTGGGAGATGGTAGTCTAAGGAGCGATTCTGAAAGAGAATATAATTAGTTTTGGAAATGTTAAGCTTTAATTTATTAATTTTTATCCATTGGTTGATTAGTTCTAGTTCTGTAGTTAGGTTTGTATGACACACAATATATAAAATGAGGGTAACATAAGGTATAATAGATACTTATTATTGATTCGGTAGTCAGATGGTTACGTACCTTGTATAATATTCCACACGTCTTTGATAATTTAGAGTATAAATAATTTATCTGATAGTTCCAATTTAGATTTTTACCTATATGAACAACCAGGAGTTTAGAGTGAGTTACATTGTTTAGTGTTTCACCTTCTAATAACAATGGTGGGAGATGGTAGTCTAAGGAGCGATTCTGAAAGAGAATATAATTAGTTTTGGAAATGTTAAGCTTTAATTTATTAATTTTCATCCATTGGTTGATTAGTTCTAGTTCTGTAGTTAGGTTTGTATGCAAACTTATTCTATACTTGTAGGCTAGTAACAAATTGGTGTCATCTGCGTATATAGTATATTGTAGTTTTGAGCTGGCATTGGTAATATCATTTATATAAATAAGAAAAAATAATGGTTCTAATATTGAACCTTGTGGAACACCTTTATATATATTTTTAAGGGAAGAAAACTTTCATTACAAAAAAACTGACTGATACCTGTTGCTCATACAACTTTCACTGAGTTGCAATGGTAAACCTCTAATGCCAATATGTTTTAGTTTACCTAGTAAAATGTAGTGGTCCAAGGAATGAAAGGCTTTGGATAAATCAATAAATATACCGACTGCATGTTTTATTACTTCAAATGATTGTACACGTTATTAGTAAATTCTACTATTGCAGACTCTGTGGAGTGATTTGCACGAAAACCATGTTGCTGTTCAGATAAGAAGTTATGTTTTTTTCAAGTAGTTTAACAAACGAGTTACAATGACTTTTTCAAATATTTTGCTAAAGGCGGGCAATACTGAGATGGGACGGTAATTGTTGATATCTTTCTTACAGCCTGACTTACATACTGGAATTACTTTAGCAATTTTAGTTTGTCCGGGAATATTCCGGTTTTTATTGAAATGTTAACTAAGCAAGCTAATGGTTTTGACAGAGAGGTGGATGTGTGCTTTAAGATTTTAGGTGATACTTCGTCATATCCGGGTGAGCTAGTACTTAGTGCCTGCAGATAAGTTTCAATTTCCGTAGGACATACAGGAGATAAATACGTACATAGAAGTGAAAGGAGGATTTACAATATATTTACGGTGACTGTTATCTTGTATGTGATTTTGAGTTACACCTTCTTTAAGGAAATGATCATTGAATTTACTAGCGGTTTCAGAGCAAGGTGGTGTTTGTTCTATTTTATGGCTATTATTAGTATGAGAATTTCTGCCAATGATAAAGTTTATAGACGTCCAATGGGCCCTTGGATTACCTTGGTTTTCCAGTAATTGATAATTTAAATAATTATTTTTTGCTTATCGTAAAACAGTTGCTAGCTATTTCCATATTTTTTGTAGGTTTCTTTGTATGTTATTGACTTTTTATGTGAAAGTCTTTGAAGTCTGTGTTTCTCTTTAATACTGTTTCTTAAAGCTGATGTGATATGTGGTTTTTTTTTTTTTTTCTTTTTTACTGTTTACGTTAATCTTTCTTTCTGGAATGTGTGGAAGCTCGTTGTATTCTTCGTTAGCGCAGCTTAATTCAAATACGTCAGACCAGCTGATATTATGACAAGCCTTTTCTCTCCTATAAACAAGGTGTCCTTCCCATAGGAGAGGTTCTAGTTGTCGATGAATGCCTATCCATTGCTGTTGCAATGATCTACAAGCTTGCAATTGACTGTCCAGGGCTTCTGCAGTGAATTAGCCGCGTCGCAGTGAGGGGTTTGATGCCAGAAAGCACCAGATTTTGTTATTCTTGTTGAAAAATAAGTACTTTTGGGGGCAAGGTTTACAAGCTTACAAAGGTGTATCATTGCACATAAATGCTTCTGAAATCTAAGTAAATTCATTTCATGATAACTGATGGCATATGGCATTGTTTGAGCTTCTATTCATAATTTCAGATGATATTCATAAAACCACCTATAATTGTATCAAAGCAAGTAATTTGTCATTTTCTACTGACTTCAATGGACGTATACTAATATATAATTTCATTTGAATCCATTAAACAATAGACAAATGCATGTAATATAATGATAATGAAATATAATGTTGTATCGAAGACTTAACGTTTCCAGTACGACAACTATCCTCGGCTGGCGGCAACAAACAAGCCAAAACAACATTTCTTCCTTTTATTTGCCTCTGTTTTTGCGCTCGGAAATCTCGCAAATCCTTTGACCTTTTCAGTTACTTGTAAAATTTGGCATATTGGTCTCTCAGCACATCCGAGAGTTTTGTTTACCTTTGCTGACCTTAATCCGTCGTACGTCCGCCAGCGGTGCTGTTATGCTTTTATTTCACTGATTAGCTTCATATTTAGAAGGTGGCAGTTTTATCTGTTATTTTTTAACAATCCCAGATCAAATGCATAAACCAAAATCAGCATCACTGTATTTTTATCGCACGTACTTACTTTAGTATAAAAAAATAATTACCTATTTTCAGTTTTATCATATAATTGAATTAACAAAGCCTTATCATACACCAGTAAGTATGAACAATAACACTAAGAGTTATGTTTTTAATTTCAACTACACTTGTGCAGCAGTTCATGTCGTATTTGTTTCTGCACATCGGTTTCCAGATTAGCTAAGACACCCCTTTGCCCCAGGAAATCGGAGACAATTAAAAATTCTAGCGCTAATAGGTATCTATGTCCCTCACTGCTACGCGGCTAATTGCAGGCTAGGTGATCACTGTATGTAAGAGCAATGAAATTCATTAGCCCCAGACAGCCACTCAGCACAAAAAGAGGACAGTACTGAGTATGTTCCAATGTTATTGTAGTGAATTGCGGACATACAGATCACTGTAAGAGCAATGAATGGGCATTCACCGACAACTGGAACCTCTTATGTGGCATATATTACACAGCTATGTAACTAGTAGCGGATCCTTCAATACCTATTGTGGTCGTTTCAGACTTTTATTTAATGCTCTAGTCTCTCTAGCTACGGAAAATAAATAGTATGCTCATTAATCATTTATCCACAGCACCAAAAGACAGCGCAATCCAGATTGAAAAAGAAAGTTTACCCTCTAGCTCCCTGCCCACGATCTTGCTGGTGTACTCTCCGTGCCTTCACCAAGACATGGCTGCACTATCCACCCAATTACAAAACCTGACAGGACTTAAGGTTAGTGAGAAAATTCATTCAATTTGGATTCTTTACGTGAAATTAGTTTCTCTCTTCCTTTTCCTTGTTGTCCAACTTTCTCTTTAAAAAGAATATCTCTGCTCAAATATTTTGTTCTTTTTTCTTTCAAATAGTTACACTGATTTTTTTTTTTTTTTTTTTTTTCTTTGGGGGGGGGGGGGGCACCATTTGCGTCGTACGTCTTTTTCACTGCGTGTTGCTTCAGTGTTACGTGATCTTAATGCGCTATGTATCTTCAAGATAGGCTTTTGTGGGCTCAATGACCCTTTTTTTCAATTTACTCAATTACTTTAGTAACATATATTTACACTCAAATGATCTTACACAACTTCCCAAAATAACAAAACAACAAAAAAATGACTAAATGTCTGATATAACAAACTCCACCAAACATCTTGGAACACTTAAGACTGCTTTCGGTTCAAATCACATAATGCAATTATCACTCAATAATAAAACACATCATACACAGACCATGCTGCCAACATTCTATATGGAAGCACATTCTATGCATACCCAATCCCCTTCTTTCAATATATTACACTAACATTTTGACTGCTTTATAATTTTCTGTCACTATACTTATTCATCTGTAACTGTATTCATTTTCCCATACTTCAATTATGCGGTTCATTTTCCTATACTTTTCATAGTCAATTTTCAAGTAACTCTGTTTAACTTTAAATAGTAGAATATGAAAGGGCCAACTTTGAAGACATAAGAAAAAATTTTGGAAGTATACATTGGAGAGGGATCATGAGTGGTAAGAAGAAAAAAAAGCACATGAGAAATATGAAACATTCCTAAGGAAGCATCATGAAGGTGTGGAAAGGTATATACCAAAATACAAAATAAGGAGTAACAAATACACATATTACAATGCCAGATGTGCAGAAGCAAAGAGGACAAAGGACAGAGCTTGGAGGAAACTGAAGAAGCAGACGTATGAAAACAATAGTGAGAGATAAAGGAAGCAAGGAATGAGTATATCAGAATAAGAGAGAACGAAATAGCTTTTAAAAAGAATGTGGTAGAGGAGTGTGAAAATTAACCCAAGCTTTTCTATAAGTATACTAATGGAAAAAATGAACTGTAGAGGAACCATAGATAAGATAGTAAAAGGAGAAAAAACATACCAAACAGCAAAAGAGCTGAGTGAAATTATCAATGAGAGCTTCAAATCTGTATTCTCAGAATAGGAGACGTTTATAGAGCCAAAAATGACAGAGGCACATGAGGGATTCAAAGGAGTCGTGGTGCAGAAGCAAGATGTTGACAGATTGTTGGGAAGTTTGGATGTATGTAAGAAAAGCAATGGGACCGGATGGAGTGTCAGGCTGGACACTAAAAGAATGCCAAGATCAGGTAATACAGCCAATTTAGGAAGTGATTACCAGCTCAATAGAGGAGGGAAGGGTGCCACAAGAGTGAAAGAGGGCCAACATAGTGCCCATTTACAAAGGAGGAAAGAAGACTAACCCACTAATTATAGACCTGTCACTAACAAGTGTTGTCAGCAAAATCTGTGAGATACTAATTAAAAAGAAATGGGTGAGATATTTGGAAGAAAATGGAGTTATATCAATCAGACAATTTGGATTCAGACAAGGAAAATCGTGTGTGACGAGCCTGCCAAGTCTTTATTTATACACGAGTTATTGAAGGAATCGAAAACAGAGACGGGTGGATAAATGCTGTCTACCTAGATATCAAAAAGCATTTGATAAACTTCCACACAGGAGACTTATGAAAACTAAAACACATAGGTGGGCTGAGAGGGAAAATATTAGAATAGATGCAAGATTATTCAAAGGATAGAGAAATGAGTGCTAATCAGAGATGCAGCTTCAAATTGGAGAAATGTAACAAGTGGAGTACCGCAGGGGTCACTCTTAACACCTTGCAAATGACGCCAAATTATAGAGAGTTTTTAAAAACATTGATGATTGCCAACAGTTCAATCATCATCAATCATGGGGTGCATACCCCGGAGGGCGCGTTGCCCCGCCTACTCTACGGCGTCACCCCTGGCGGTCACGCCTCGCGAGTCTCCATGCAGGCTCCCTTCCCATACTGAGTGATTCCCAGCAGGAGGCATCAAGTTGCCGCAGTCAAGAGTTCTGTGGGCGTCCCCTTGGCCTCCTCCAAGCTGGGTTATCCCTTTCGGAAACAATCCGATAAGCAGGATCGGCTTCCGGGTCTAGCCGCAGTTGGCGCTGACGGACTATGCTAGTAATAAGCCTCAAATCGGTCTCACGGAACAATCGCTGATTTGACACAAAGTCATACCAGCAGTATCCCATGATCCTGCAGAGGCATCTAGTATCAAAGGCATCAATTCGCCTCTTCAAGTCGGTGTTCAGTGTCCATATCTCACAACCATAGAGTAGGACAGAGATCACCAGCGACTTGAAGATCCGAATCGACAACGCCAAATACTCGTGTTGAGCGAGTTCATAACGCTGTGGGCCAGGCCAATCCGCCGTGTGACTTATTGCCTCGACCCGCCATCATTATGCATTACACTACCGAGGTATGTGTACCGAGGTATTTTTCAAGATCTCAGTGTCCTCGCCACAAGCATGGACAGACTGTACTGTTTCATCCAGTACGCCTCCAAACACCTGGACCTTGGTATTGGCCCAAGAAACCTTAAGTCCCAAGGGCTTCACCTCCTCGTGCAGTGCCTCTAGAGCCATTACCAGAACCTCCAGTGACTCGGCGAAGATTGCTGCATCATTAGCAAAAACAAGATCTGCAATCTCAGTGTTGCCGACAGATATTCCACAATGACTTTGTTCCACAACTCTGCCTAGTGCCCAATCCATGCATGTGTTGAAAAGTGATGGAGCAAGCACACAGCCCTGCCTCACACCCGTATTCACAGGTAAGAAACTGGACATACCTCCTCCACACTTCACAGCACTCACGGTCCCAGTGTACAAGCCAGTTAATAGACTAATAATCCTTGCAGGAATTCCACGGAGAAGCAGATCCCAGATTGCCTTTCGATGCACTGAGTCAAACGATCGACATGGGCTGCAAGCATTCCCTGTCGAAACTCAAGTCGGCGCTCTACCAGTATGCGAAGCGCTAGGATACGGTCAGTTGTTGACTTACCGGGCATAAACCCTGACTATTCAGGTCTCTGGTGCTTCAGCAAGTGAATGCGGATCCGCATCAGCAGCAAATGAGCAAGCACCTTGCCTGGTACACTCAGCAGTGTTATTCCACGGTAGTTGTTGCAGTTTTGATGGTCCTCTTTCCCCTTCCAGATAAGGATAATAAACACCTTTTTCCAGTCAGGAGGAATGGTACCTGAATGCCAAATAGCAGTCAAGACAGCATGCAACCCACGGATTATGGCTTCACCCCCAGCTTTGAGCACCTCTGCACTGATGTTACAGAGGCCAGCTACCTTTCCACCCCTCAACTTTGCCACAGCCTCTTTGACATCTTCACTGGAGAGTGCAGTTTCGTCAGTCGGTGGATCAGCATCCAGCGTCTACAACTCTGCAGTCTGGAGGATCCACCTTGAACAGCTGCTCAAGCACTCAACCCAACGAGCCATCTGCCCATGTATCCACCAGGCTTGTTGGCGCTATCTAGCACCCACGTATCAAGTTGTCAGACGCGACTGGGTAGGCTTAAGGTGTATAAATGTTAGAACATTAGGATTTGTATGTTAACCTATAGATTTTCAGCCAACAATTGTAAACCGCTTTTAAATTATCCGTCAATTATTATTAATTATTATGAAATGTTTATTATTATTATTATTATTATTATTATTATTATTATTATTACTATTATTTCTATTATTATTATTATTATTTTTATTATTATTATTATTATTATTATTATTATTATTATTATTATTATTATTATATTTCTATTATTATTATTATTATTATTATTATTATTATTATTATTATTATTATTATTATCATTGTTGTTGTTGTTATTGATGATGTTGACGTTATAATTATCATTATTAGTATTTCATTATATCATCTTTCTATCATCAACAGTATTAATATTAATGTTGCTACTATTAGGTATAATTTTAATATATGCTCTAGCCTAGTTTAGCAATATAAACCACAAATCTAGTAATACTTGATCATGTATGTCGGGAAGCTTCGGCTTGACAGGCTGTGCCATTCTCCTTTATTTGTTTATTTTCAACAATATACTTGTAACCTATGGGCAATAAACTTCAACTTCCTTACTTATATATATATATATATATATATATATATATATATATATATATATATATATATATATATATATATATATATATATATATATATATATATATATATATATATTTAGAGAGAGAGAGAGAGAGAGGGAGAGAGAGAGAGAGAGAGAGAGAGAGAGAGAGAGAGAGAGAGAGAGAGAATCGAATGAAATGCTAAGATTGGATATCGTAGTGATAGAGAGTTACTGCTGAAAATAAGAGCAAGACAGTTGAGGTTTGTAGAACATGTTATGAGAAGAGGAAAGATAGAAGACCTAGATTTAACAGATAGAATATCAGGTTGTAGAACTGTAGGATATGTTGGGCCGGCTACACCGGCAACGCATGCTTGTACCCAGGCGGGTCACTGCCCGGGAGTTCGCCTCGGACCACAGTAAAGGACGCACGCACTCTCGGCCTTTCACTCACCCCTCCTACATGGCGCAGTTTGAGTGACGATTGAGCCTTCGCTTCCCAGTGTCTCACCATGGCTGGACGTCGCTGACTGTTCTCACAGACTCCCAGGTCTAGCCGCCGGCCGTCACAGTCTCCATCACTCATGGAGCAGGCACACATGCTGTTGCTGGCGCAGACCGAAGCCATCTCCTCTCTGCAGCGGCAGCTGGTGACGCGACCTACCCAGCACTCATCAACCCCACGGTCGTCAGCCCCTGAGAAGTGCGACATGGGGATGTCCACGGCAGCATTTCGATCGTGGAGACGCTCGATGCAATGCTGGCTGGACCTGAACGGTTGGGCACCAACGGAAGCTGTCCTGCACATCCGCCTCCACTGCACGCCCCCTCTGCAACGCTCTTTGGACGCCAGGTTCACTGCGGTCGAGTGGCAAGCGCTGGCTGTGGAAGAAGCCTTGGAGGCTATCGCTCGCATCGCTCTGCAGGCGACCAACCAGGCTGCTGACTGGTGCAAGTTCTTCACTGCGAGCCAGGAACGCAGTGAATCTATTAGTGAGTACTTTACGCGTTCAGCTCAGTGTGCGGAGGATTGTGAGTTTAAGTGCCCCCATTGTGCCGCCAGCTTGTCCGAGTACATGCTGCTCCGTAAGCTAGTGAGTGGTTTGGAGAGTGTTGTGTTGAAGGAGGAGGTGTTTCGTCAGTGTGAGTTGTTTAAGGATGTGGATTCACTGCGTAAATTCTGTGTGGCGTTTGAGGCGGTTCATAAGGACGCCGCTACCCCAGGTTTTGGTGGGAACTTTGGGCGGGAAGCGCTGGCGTCGGCGGCTGCCGCGACACCGCTGCCAGGCGCACCACAGGAGGATTCCCCGCCTCAGGCCGCTGGAGCCCGCCCACCGCCCCACAAGCCTCGCTGTGGCAATTGTGGGGGCAAGCACAAGCCCGGGAAAGGCTCGTGCCCTGCTGAGTCGTTGTCGTGCTCCAACTGCGGCAAGACCGGACACTTGCGTAAGATGTGCAGGAGCGCAAGCAAGAAGGCGGCCGCGACCGAGGATGTGGAAGCCTCCGGTATAGTGACTGCCGCCACAGGGAAAGCCCAGAGCCAGCCGTGTATCTGGGTGACTGTCAGCGACGCACGGAAGGAGAGGACGTCAGCCAGGATCCAGGTGGTGCCGGACACAGGAGCCCAAGTGTGTGTAGCGGGGCCAGGCCTGCTGGCTACGCTCGGCATCAAGGAGACATCGCTGGTACGCCGAGGCAGCCTGCGTGACGTGGCGAATGTGTGCCTGAAGCCCATGGGCGCATTCACCTGTCACATACAACATGGTAGCAGGTCCACGACGCAAGAAGTCTTTGTCATGAAGACAGCCTCTCGCTGCTACATCTCCTTACAAGCCTGCAAGGATCTGGGCTTGGTGCACGTGGACTTCCCGCACCAGCCCGCTGTCGTAGCATCGACTGCCGCCGGGGTGGACGACACGGCTCCAGAGTCAGCTGACAGCGCACTGCCGCGGCCTGCCACAGTCCCGTTCCCCCCACTGGAAGAAAATGTACCACGGCTAGAGGACTGGCTTCTCCGCCACTTCTCCGGGTCCACGTTTAACACTGACAGGAGCCCCCTGCCAGTGATGGAAGGCGAGCCGCACGTCATTCACCTGCTCCCAGACGCCAAGCCCTACGCCTGCCATACCCCGGCTTCGGTGCCAGTACACTGGGCAGCAGAGGTGAAGAAGCAGCTGGACGAGGACGTGAGGAAGGGGATTTTAGAGCCAGTGCCAGTTGGGGAAGCAACAGAATGGTGTGCAAGAATGGTGGTGGTCGCAAAGAAGTTGGGCCAGCCAAGACGCACCATTGACTACCAGAAGCTCAACGCGGCCTGCAGGAGAGAGACCCACCACACCCCCACGCCATTCGACATGGTGTCTAGCATCCCCCGTCACACCTACAAGACCACCGCAGACGCTCACTGGGGCTTCCACCAGGTAGAGCTGCATGAAGCCAGCAGGAAACTTACGACCTTCATCACGCCGTGGGGCAGTTATAGGTACCGTAGAACCCCCATGGGTCACTGTGCTGCTCCGGATGCCTATACCAGAAGGTTCGACGACGCCATTGCAGGGATCCCAAGAAAACTGAAGTGTGTGGACGACACCCTGCTGTTCGACGCCAGTGTGGAGGACGCCTTCTGGCACACGTATAAATTTTCTGGAGACGTGTGCCACGAAAGGTGTAACCCTGAAGCCAGAAAAATTCAGGTTTGGTCGGAGGCAGGTGGACTTTGTGGGTTTTCATGTAGGCTGGGACGCCTACAAGCCCACAGAAGAAAGGTTGGCTGCTGTCAAGAACTTCGACATGCCTGCCGAGCCATCCCTGACAGACATCCGTTCCTGGCATGGGTTCATCAACCAGTTGGCGCCCTTCCTCGCCACAGCACCAATCATGGAGCCGTTCCGAGAGTTGCTGCGGAAACCTCAGGGGAGGAAGGTCTATTGGGACGAGAACCTGCAGGAGAAGTTTCGGCAAGCCAAGGAGGTGGTGTACAAGCTCGCAAAGGAGGGCCTCACGTTCTACGACAAGGATAGACCCACCATGGTGGTGACAGACTGGAGCAAGGTGGGCATTGGTTTTGTGATCCTGCAGCAGTACTGTTCCTGCCCCCTGAGAGAGGCTCCCTTCTGTTGCAAGAGTGGGTGGCGCCTGGCACTGTGTGGCAGCCGTCACCTAATGCCCGCAGAGACAGGCTACGCACCAGTGGAGGGCGAGGCTTTGGCAGTCGCATGGTGCCTCCGCAAAGCCCGCCTTTTCCTGCTTGGATGTCCCAATCTCATCATCACCGACCATCGCCCGCTGGTGAAGCTCTTGGGAGACAGAGAGCTGAAGGACGTCGTGAACCCGAGACTGTTTGCCCTGAAGGAGAAAACACTACAGTACAGGTTCCAGATTAAGTATCTCCCAGGGAAACGCAACTGTGCGGCCGATTTTCTGTCTCGCTACCCTGCTGTCTGTGCACCACCTGACGTCGCAGATGAGGAGCAGGCCAGCGACGTGGAGGTTGCTGTGGCAGCCGCAACAGTAGCCGCACTCAACAGCGATGAGAACCTTATCTTGGATAGCTCAGCAGTGGCACAAGTAGTTGCAGAGGATCCAGACTATCAGCTGCTCATCGCTAAAGTGACTGCAGGAGACTGGCACCCACATCGAGCCCAGGAGCTGACCTGCCTGCGCCAGTTCTACGGAGTCAGGGACAGGCTGGCAGTGTCACAAGGGCTGGTGACGTACACCTACGAACAAGGGTCGGTCCGCTTGGTGATACCTGCAGCGCTCAGGCAACGTGTGGCAGCAAACCTCCATGCAGGCCACCAAGGTCTAGACGGGATGCTAAGGAGGGCGAGGCAGGCTGTGTACTGGCCTGGTATGGAGGGTGATCTACAACACCAGAGAGACACCTGTGCCATCTGTAACGTGCACTCACCCTCACAAGCGGCCGAGCCCCTCACCCTGACGCCCACACCCCAGTACCCCTTCCAACACTCCGTGGCCGACTTGTTCCAGCTGGACGGACAGGTGTACTTGGCGTACGCCGACAGGCTCACGAGGTGGCTGGAAATAGCACACTTCACCATCAAGCAAGCTCTCGTCAGTGTTGCGGCAGTATTTCCATCGGTGGGGCGCCCCAGAGTCAGTCTCGACAGATGGTGGGACTAACCTAACCAGCGAGGAAATGTGCAGCTTCTTTGGAAAGTGGGGAGTAGCAAGAAGAGTCGCTTCCGTCCACTTCCCACAGTCCAACGGACGGGCAGAAGCGGCAGTCAAGTCTGCCAAGAGGCTGCTTCGTGCCAACACGGGTGTTGGAGGCAGCCTTGACAGCGACAGCGCAGCAGTGGCATTGCTGCAGTACCTAAATACACCGCTGCGCGGAGTGGACAAGTCACCAGCGCAGCTGGCCATGGGCAGGCAGCTGCGGGATGGTATACCAGTCCACAGGCAACATTACAAGGTGGACATTCACTGGCGATAGACACGGTGCAAGGGAGCGTGAGGCGGCGCGACAGCAAGAGGCATGGGTAGAGAGGCAGGGAACGCCCAGATCTCTGCCCCCATTCGCGCCCGGCACCCAGGTGTGGCTGCAAGACCAGGCCACAAAGTTGTGGGACAGGCGTGGTGTGGTCACTGAGGTGCTGCCGTGCCGTCAGTACACTGTGAAACTTGATGGCAGTGGGCGCCTGACACTACGCAATCGCAGGCACATGCGGGCTGTGAGAGGCTCCACGCAGCCCCCGACTCGCACACCCTCCCCACCGAGGCAGCGTCCAGTCCGTCGTGTCAGGCAGCCAGCATGGATGGCTGACTACTTCACAGACACGCCCACACATTAGGTGTGCGTGTGCATATGTTCATTCAGTGCTTTGCCTTTGGTTTATTTTTCTTTAACCTGTGAGAGGTATTGTGGATTGTTTCATGTTTCCTTTTGTACATGTAATTTTCAGTTTCTTATTGATGTCAGATATTACACTTCATTTATATCATGTACACTGTATTATCTTGGGGGGGAGTTGTAGGATATGTTGGGCCGGCTACACCGGCAACGCATGCTTGTACCCAGGTTGGCCACTGCCCGGGAGTTCGCCTCGGACCACAGTAAAGGATGCACGCACTCTCGGCCTTTCACTCACCCCTCCTACAAGAACAAGAAGACAAAGGGAGAAATATATGGATGGAATAATAAGAACAGTAGGAGATGGAAGTAAAGCTGTAAATAATATATATATATATATATATATATATATATATATATATATATATATATATATATATATATATATATAATGTTTTGTTAAAGTCTACAGCAGTAACTGCATTATTGAGTTTATATGAGGTTTTCTCTATCCTCCGGATGAGAGAACGTAGGTTCTGGTTTACTGAGTTTAGGAGATTTCCAAAGTCCATTAGAATTATCTTTTAGTAGCAGGTGGGGGTGTTGTTTGCCACCTGCTACTAAAAGAGAATTCTAATGGACTTTGGAAATCTAAACTCAGTAAACCAGAACCTACGTTCTCTCATCCGGAGGATAGAGAAAACCTCATATAAACTCAATAATGCAGTTACTGCTGTAGACTTTAACAAAACATGTATACAGAATGGCCTCCTACCCATATATATATATATATATATATATATATATATATATATATATATATATATATATATATATTCTATTAAAGTTTTTATGAGCATGTGAAAAAACAACAGTTACTAATTGAAGTATACTTAGATTTCTTCACAGACATTTGTATTTCTTTACAGATTTCTTTACAGACATTTATATGCATTTCTGTACATTTTTTCACTAGGTTATATATAAATTTATTTTATTAACATATATAAAATGAATAAGTATATTCGTATTACTTTATTATTCTAATCAAAATGTTTTTTGAATGAGAGGAATCAGTCAATAAACAAAGAAGATAAGAGGGACTAATTAATATGAAAAATCATTAAAAAAATAATTTAAAAAATACTCTCCTAACTTTCAGTAAGGTTCATTCTCGAGTAACGTTTTAATATCATCTAATCAGGAACAAAGAGGTGATGTTTATATTGTGCCACTAACCGTCTTGTCCATGTCATTTCCTTTCAAGTCATTCGTTTACCTGCATCTAATTTAGTGATAACCATCTAGCTATCTCTTCTGGCAGTCTTTTAATTTCCAATAATATTAGATTTATGATGACCCACCATATCCTTCTCTCGGTGGTCGTCCCAGCTGTCATCTATCAGAGTAGTGATAGCTCCTTGTATTCTTGTTACTTGCTTTCCTTTTTTTTTATCATCTCTCCGTATTTATTCTTTATACTTCTTATTTCTTTCCTTTTTATTCCTGTTTCATTCTCCTTTCTTCCTATGTGTTTTATTTCTTCTTGGTTCTCAGGTTACAACATGTCATAGAGTATAATTTTCCTAAGAAGGCTTCGAATGATCCTCCCATTTAATAAAATGCGCATTGTTACTATGTATGACAGACATACTTATAAAAGATTCCTAGGACAAAAACTTTTCCTAGGATGCACATTTATTCTAGGTAAAATTATGACATAACATAAAAGCTTTTTTGTCCGTAGGTCAAGTGCGGAGGTACCCTAGGATAAACTTGGTATGAGACGTCATTCAAACTAAGCAAGGACAATACAAACTATCAATAAAAAAAAATTGAGATGCCAGTCTCCGAGCAGGAACAAGACAATTAGCCAAATAAATAGCATAGATGTCTTGAAACCTATTAAAATCTATTTGTGCTGTCTACCTCTCACCCACCTCCTCTGACAATGAAAATTTATTTGACAATTTAACTTAAAAAATGGAGTACATTATGTCTATCCTTTTGTGAAGATCTCCATCCTTGGAGACTTCAGTGATCACCAGCTTTGGCTTTCCTCTCCCTTCACTGACCATCCTGGTGAACTAGCCTTCAACTATTCCTATCCTCCATGACGTGGAACATCTGGTTCAATGCCCTACTCGTATTCCTGAATGTCTTAGAAATACGTCCAACATTCTTGATCTTTTCCTAGCTTCTAATCCTTCTGCTAATGCTGTTACAATAATCTACAATGGATTCCTCTGATAATAATAATCTCATATGTATATCTTGCCTTATTTCTCCACTCCCAAGGAGGCAAGAAGATATAAATCATTCACTTTTCTCTCAATTTAATCCAAACCTTTGCACAGCCTTTTCTCGTGCTATACATGATATGAGGATTACCCACTGATGTAAATAGCAAAACGTATCGTCCTATGTTTAGGCCTTATTCAACATGAAAGTATGTCAAGACTGAAACAGGATTAATTTGAGTAGCAATAGAATGTAGGTCGAATACAAAGACAATAAGAAAATAAAGACGAAATATATACAAAAAAGAGTAGATAAATTAGACTACACACCTGAATTAGCTGCCATCTTCTCTCGATCTCGCTCCACACCAGTAAACCAGCCAGCAATTCGATCAAGCAGGAAGTGAAGTGAAATCGAAGTACTAGCGAGCACGTTACTAAGCTAAATTAAACTGCCAATAACTAGTAAGTTTTAACCTTGAATCTCATTCGTTTTATATTTCAGCACGGAAACATGTCAAGTTTTTTTCTCCAACTCGCCAAAAATTCTTTCATTCATAGAAAGAGTTAAAATCCTTTCAGATCGAACTTCCCTTGACATTTTTGAGTCTGATCAAATACCTTTCCAAAAACTTTACTTTTTCCTTTTCCCTCCTATACATTTCATCTTGGTGGCACTATTGTCAGTCATCACATCTGTTTCTAAATCTGAACTTTTTTCTCAAGCCGTTGTTAAAAACTCTACCTTGGATGATTCTGGATGTGTTTCTCGCTCTCTTACCCCCTCTGACTACTTCATGCCATCAACTGAAATTATCAGCAATGATGTTTTCCATACCCTCGCTGGTCTAAACCATTGGAAGGCTTAGGGGCCTGATGGTGTTCCCTTTATTGTTCTCAAAATCTATACTTCCGTGCCTACATCTTGACTGGCCAAACTCTTTCAACAATGTCTAGTTACTTGTATTTTTCCTTCATTTCCATGTTCCATTTTTAGAACAGGTAGAAAGTAAGCAAACTTTCAAGTTTGCTTACTTTCTACCTGTTCCAAAAATGGGTAATCGTTTTAATCTCTCAAACTACCACGCTATTACCGGTCATCTGGTTTTCCTTACGACATCTTGATCAACCTCTTTTAGAGATTTTGGTAAAACATTTGCTGTTGCCTTAGACATATCAAAAGCTTTTTTTTTTTTTTTAATGTGGCACAAAGTTTTGATCTCAAAATTACCCCACTATGGCTTCTATCCTTCTCTCCACAACTTCCTCTCAAGTTTCCTCTTTTCTGTGGTAGATGACCACTGCTCTTCTAAAGTATAAACAGTGGGATTTTCTCTCCGTTCTGTTCTGTCATCCACTCTCTTCCTGATATTCATCATTGATCTTAACAAAATTTGTCCTATCCCTTCTTATGTTAATGCTACCATCCTACACTTTTCAGCATCCTTTTAGAAACGACCAATTGGCCCTTTAGAGATGAAGGTAAGAAGATAGATCTCGGAACATCCACTTTTCCAAGTAAAACTCTAACAACTTTGCTTGTTAATGACAAATCTTTCCTTTTTTAAAGATTTGCTTATATACTTTCGGCAATTCCAAAAAGAGTCACCAAACTACTGTAATCCCTCAAACTCCCGTTCTCATTAAGTTACTATTCACAAGTTCACGTTTAAAGACTATCATTCTCTCTCTCTCTCTCTCTCTCTCTCTCTCTCTCTCTCTCTCTCTCTCTCTCTCTCTCTCTCTCTCTCTCTCTCTCTCTCTCTCTCTCTCTCTCTTATTTATACAGACTTACAAAGCTCTTTCTCTTTCTTTCTCTCTCTCTTAAAAAGATAGCAGGGTGTGTTACATGCATTTTACAATATAGGGGAGACCGGGGCAAGTTGGCAACAGGGGTAAGTTGGCACATTTGAAATAACTCCACTATTATCCGCTAGATAACGTTGATATTGATACCACATATTCACAGCGCGCCTCCGTACTCACCCACAAGAAGCCAGTGAGAGATGTCGCACGATTTGCCTGTAGCGAGGAAAAGTTTGATTTTGACCCATTTGGTAAATTATCAATCACTTAGTCTGTTTCTTTTAAAATGCGCCTGGTTGTACATGAATAAAATTTAATACACCCATAACTTAACTTAGGGTTTAAGGATTATATACCCCCCAAACAGACCATGGAAAGTTTCACTGTGTGTATTTAAATCATACTGAACGGGAAATGGTATGGTTGGGGCAAGTTGGCTCAATAAATATGGGGCAAATTGGCACAGTACCAAATGACCTCAGGTGAAAGAGGAAGCCTTGTAACAATAGCTGTTGCTGTCTCAGCAACTGGCAATGTAGTTCCACCTTTTTCCATCTTCCCAAGAATGCATTTCCGTGATCATTTCCTTAAATGTGCTCCTCCTGGTAGTTCTGGATCTGCCATCCCATCAGGATGGATGAAAGAGTCACATTTTCTGGAATTTTTTGAACATTTTGTCAAACACACTAAATGCTCTAAAGAAAAACCAGTTCTTTTGTTACTAGACAATCATGGCTCGCATCTGTCTATACAGGGCCTTGATTTTTGTAAAGCAAATGGCATTATACTGACATGGAGTTATTTTATACATGCCTTAACTGTGACTCAGATGATGATTTAGATTAAATTCACCTCTAGTATTAAGTATTTTCTGCAATTATGACCTCGAAGTGCAATTATTTTCATTTAGATGTTTTGAAAGTTATCGTATTTTTTTCTTTTCGTATTAATGGTTACTTTTTTTTGCTAGGAAAACATATAAGTTTATATGGAATAGTGTATTCTTCATATCAAGCACTGCACATAATCTGTGTTAAAATTTAGTGCTACATACTTGTCATTTGATATCAATATCTATTGTGCCAACTTACCCTCTAATGTGTGTCAACTTACCCCGCACATGGGGCAAGTTGGCACACGTGAAATATTTTTTTCTAAAGGATGCTGTGCTTTTGTTTTGAAGGAAAATTAATATCTTATTACATGGAAAGTAAGAGGAATGTTCATATTTTTCTATGAAAGTAAAAGATTACCAAAATTGTTTGTTGTTTTTCTTTTATCAAGGAAAGTCTAAAAAGCGTGCCAACTAGCCCCGGTCTCCCCTAGTTAACACTTTACAGGCTAACGGGAACATGATTAGTGTTCTCTATCTTAAAGCCTAACTGCTGATGTGTGTCTGCCATTACCTTGGCAGCCACACATTTACAAGTTCAGTTCTTTGAATGCTTGTAGTGTTAAGTTTGACAAGTTAACATCATTGTGTGCTGCCAACAGGGCATTCCACCATCCAACGTATCGGTGGCCGAACTGACGCTGGTGGTGCTTCGTGCGGCAGCGTGGCTGCAGCAGCTCCCTGGGGCCTTGAGCAACGGCCTTGGTGGTAACCTCTGCACGCCTCACGGGGTGCCGGAGAGCTTGGAGATGTGACACTCGCTGCTGGACCTTAAACATAACAGTGAGGCCCGCCACATCCCTACGGTGCTGAAGGCTGTGGAGAGTGGGTTCCTGGACAGCCCCACTGTCTCTGATCAGCCTCACCGTGCGAGCCTGGACCTTATCAAGGAGGGAGAGGTGTCTGTTCGCTGCTCCTCCCCAAGCAAGGCTTGAGGTCTCCATGGAAGAGCGAACCTGTGCCTTTTATAGCATCTGCAGCTCTTTGCTATCAAGGAGCCACGAGATCCTCCTCAGGGACGCCAGCTTCCCGGAAGCCTCTCTTGCGAGACGCTCAATATGTGTCTTGAAGGTCAGTCACGAGTCATAAGTGACCCCTAGCACTTCCATCTTCTTTCGGAACACAAGTGTTTCTCCTCCCAGAGCAAGCCGCAGGTCCGTCCTCACTCTGGATACGACTAGGAGGTGCGTCTTGTTGGAAGTGAGTTTCACTTGCCACTTGTTGCCCCAGGACACGGCTTAGCGTTGCATTAATTTGGGCGGTGGTGGCGACCTCCTCCCCTGGGACGTAGTCCTGAGCCAGTGTGAGGTCATCAGCATAGGCCTTCACCCCGTGGATTAGGTTAAGGAGTTCATTAATGTAGGTGTTCCACAGCAAAGGACCAAGACAGCTTCCCTGGGGAACACCTGCTTTTATTGGCTGCTTATCAGACTCCTGCCCATTAACCTTGAGCTGCCTTTCCCTCAGGTAGTCCTAAAAAAGGTGCAGGAGTGGTCTGTCTACACCCGTGGCACGAAGCTTTATGATGAGAGCTGCATGCCACTCCCTGTCGAAAGCTCCTTCGATGTCGAGAGCTACCACGTGGGGCTGTGGCTCTACCTTGGTCCGGGGCAGCACTCCACTCCATGGTGAGCAGCAGGTGTAGGTCACTAGCCAATCTACCTTATCAGAATCTGTACTGTCGAGCACAAAGTATGTGATGGCGCTCAAGGTGCTCAGTGACTCTCGTGGCCACTATAGTCTCGAGCACTTTGCTGAGCACAGGCAGGGGGGACACCGGACGGTAGTTTTTGACCACTGACTTATCACTTTTTTTTGTGTATGGGCACAACACTATTCAATTTCCACTCACGTGGCCACTTGCTGGTCCGTAAGGTGCGGTTGAACAGTGTGGCGAGGGGGCGCGACAGCTCATCAGCACACTGGGATAGTAGGCGAGGACTGATGCTATCAGGCCCCACTGCTTTTTACACGTCCAATTTTAAAAATAACTGTTTCACTTCTGCCTGACTCGTTTTTACGCACACCTATTTGTTTTTCACTGTCATCGGCGGTGTAGGAGGTTGTCTTTCTGGGTGAGGGACGCACATCTTTTCAGCGAAATGGTTAGCCAGGAAGTTTGCCTTGTCACTAGCGGTTTGAGCCATACTGCCATCGATCCGTACGAGAGGAGGGATATTGCTGACTTGTGACTCGCCCTGTTGTTCTTTAACAAGGCTCCACCAGCGTTTAGTTCCGACCTGGCCGCCCCTCAGTTTCCTCTTGATGCTCCCCATCCACTGGTTAGAGGCTCACTCCTGTGTGGTCCTCATGTGCTGAGCTGCCTCTCTATGCCGCTGCCTGTTCCAGGCCGTTGGGTACCTTTTGAAGGAAAGCCAGGCGCGATACTTGGCATCAGAGGCAGCGCGGCACTCAGGCCCAAACCAAAGCTGGTCCGAGAGCTTAGACCTGTATGTGGAGTGTGGCACCCAACGAGACTGTAGGACGTGGAGCAGCTCATTAACCCGCCTCACTTGTTGATCAGAATAGCCACATAACACTGTGTCCCAATCCGTCCCTCTCACGGAGGATCGAAGAGCCTGCCAGTTAGCAGCCTCCCACCTCCATAACGTGTGGGTAGTGCACTCCACGTGGCCTCTTGACCTGAAGCTTTGTGAGGACAGCCACGTGGTAAGACGTTCTCATAAAGTCAAGAGGGCAACACTGGATGGTGTTGGAGGTGAGGTCTGTTATCACTGGTCAAGGGATGATCCAGACCTGTGGGTGGGGAAGGTGACGTAGTTCTGTTCTGCACCACAGGCAGAGTGTTTAATGCCTCGTGAGCTGTGTTTGGGTTTAGGTCAACAATGATTACCACATTATTGCACTGATTTGCCACCATTATTGTGTCTATGTTCACTGACAGATAGTCAACCAATGATGTGCCCTGCGAGGGGGAGGCGGTAACATCCAACACACAACAGTCCCTTCCCGTTGTTGTCTGTGATCTACAGTGCCAGCAGCTCGAGTTTCTTGGACCCAGGCACGGAGGGCTCAATCACCTGCACGTTGCGGGTTTCCTTGTAACATAAGGTCACACCTCCATCTTGGGACGAGCGGTCCTTCCGCAACCAACTGGTGTACCCTCGCACCAGAGCATAATTCGTTGGCACTTTATCATCTAAGAAAGTTTCACACACAAACATAACATCAGCACGATATTTCATAATCATACTGTAAGGAAGTTCGCCGATATTGGTGTGAAACCTTCTTAAGTTGGCCGACACAATCCTTACCACACTGCCACACGCCCTGTGGCCCCTGCGGCGTGGTCCCATTCTCTCTCTCTCTCTCTCTCTCTCTCTCTCTCTCTCTCTCTCTCTCTCTCTCTCTCTCTCTCTCTCTCTCTCTCTCGAATCATAGTTACTGTCGCCTTCGAGTTATATAATGCGTGTACAGATAATCAGTTAGAGTAGCAATGTGTAGTCACATTACTCTTCCACTTGCAGATTGAGGACCTCTACAGCGTAGGAGACCTGGATAAGATAAACGATCCTACAGTCTGGCTCACCCGACGCCTCATGGACATCAACATACGATTCGTGCTGGCCGTCTCCACTCCTTCCACCTCCTTAACAAAAAACAGCTGTTCTGAAAACCGTAAACAAGGAGGTGTCTACCACTTTCTCCTGGACCATTTTCTTCAGCATTTACAGTCGTCCAAGCTTGCCCATGATTACACTCGTGTCCATCATGTAAGGTGAGATTAACTTAATTAGGTACATAAAATGCCATCGCTAATTGAAATACATTGGTCCTCTATGTTGTCTTTAATTCTCTTCTTGACCAAGGCTTCAGCCCAATTTGGGGTGATAGTAAAGTTGTTGTTTTCTTCTGGGAAATATCCTTAGGTTATATTGTTGGGCTTGTTGGGTAGCTTCACCAACATAGATTATTTTCTTGCGTTTTTATGAGTGTTCTTTTAAGTTGCGAGCGGTCAACTGATTTATGTTGTGTTCTCTCATACCCAGGTTTGTAGGAAAACTCAGATATCAAAAGTTAGCATACTATGTGCAATAATTACATTGATTACGCCACATAAGGTTTGCGTAATGCCACTGATTTTTTTTACTCGAGAAAAGTGTTCAGTTTGTCTCGTATCACTTTGAGTCATTGTTCATTCCCGAAAGCATCCGCACGAGTTCACCACACCGCTTCCCCACAGTGGTGCCGGACTTCTCTTCACTCGCCTGCTGATGCAGGGCGTCGGTTATGTGACCGGTGTTATAGTGTGAGCCGGGTGCTTAAATTTTAGTCAGTCAGAGGAGAGTTGATGAGACGGAAAGCTTTAGATTCCACCCTATCTAACAGAGTTGTGTGAGTGGAACCCCCACACACACACATGCGAAGAGTATTCCATACATGGACGGACAAAATTAGCAGTTGGGGAAATGAAGAATAAAAAAATAAAAAATAAATGGTAGAGACGCCTCATAACGCATAGTTTCATAGAATTTGGTTTAGCAAGAGATGAGATATGAAGTGTCCAATTTAGATTATGAGAAAGGAAAGACTGAGGATATTCATAATAAAAGATGGGGAAAGCTGGGTGCCATTAAAGAAGAGGGGATAGTTGTCTGGAAGGTTGTGTCGAGTTGATAGATGGAGAAATTGGGTTTTCGAGGAATTGAACACTACTACTAAGTTTTCTCTGCCCCAATTAAAAATCTTGGGGAGATCAGAAGACAGACGTTCTTCTTAGTAAATAAAGTTGAATTTACGTTAGACTGAAGACAGCAGTGTATCGCTGTAGCAAGGAATGACTAAAATAAAAAACGAACTTAACATGGACACAATGATAAGCTGAAAGTTGCAAGATTGATGCAAGCTCATGTCATGTAATTTATAAACTATAAAGTGAAAACCATTCGACCACAAAATATTTCAGATATGAATGATTAATTGAATGTTAGTTTCCTCACAGGACACCATGTGCTGATTAAATTTCAGGGTTTATGATAATTTGAGGTGCACATCTGCGTCATTCTAACCAGATTATAAGGAGCATGTTCTATTGATATATTTTCATTTACTTATTATTTACTACTACAGGACGTATATTAACTGAACATCTTATGGAAAGATTGGTGGCCAGTTCTGATTTCTCCTCTTTTTATTTTTTTTTACCTGGACATGAATAAAACTTTTCCAGGTTGGAGAATCAACCAGACAATAACCTAAGTAACGTGACTACTGGACGTTTGTACCTCCTCCCCACTCACCTCAATCAACTAGCCATCAACCTCACTCTTCCTGGACCCATGCTCTCCATTGACAAATCTTCACTTTCCTGTAAGGAATAACATCTTTAGGAGACTTGGCCTGATTCAACTCGTTGATGACAATGGATGAAATAACAACAATGCAGGTCATGATCTTTCCCTTATGTTGTTTGCTTCTGAATTGTCCTTTATCTATTATTTCTGTAAGTTTGATTAATTAGTATGGTAGGTCATTTCATGGCATTTTATACATTCCACTATGCTTGTATTGGCCCAATATTCTTTGACTAAAAGTACGAGAAAGTCAGAAATATAGGTCTGGTTTAGAAAAGTTTATTAATGTTCATAATAACAGATTAATTGATTTTACGATTAGTGTTGTTAGTAATAGAACTGCACGTGTGATTTCTAAGTAGTATTACTTACAATAGTCTGTATTTGATTTATAGAGCCTCATTACACAATGGAGTTCAATAAACTAAACTGCACTCTAAACTGCACGTTTTTTGTGTGACCTTGAACTTGGCGAGAATTTCATCACCATTACCACATCAAGGGCTTTCTCCTTTCTCCAACTCCGCTCCTCCTTCCTATCCTGTCTCTTTCTTTTTTCCCTCTGTTGCTACCTAAATCAGTGTCTTTCCGAAATCATTTCAAATTTTGTTCCACATTACCGATGAATGAAAAATCGAGGGGTGTATTATATATATATATATATATATATATATATATATATATATATATATATATATATATATATATATATATATATATATATATATATATATATATATTGTTACGACCCCAGGTTAAACCCTGACAAAGATCCCAACCCAACTGGGAAACCTGTCAATAAGTGAGGTGAATGAATAATAAGGCCACGTTACAACAGGTTTAACGCTTTGGGTTAACTCAGGGGTGTAACTAGAAAAGAAAAAAAATAATAGAATTAATAAAATTAACCTAAGTTCTAGGGGATGGAGACTTAATAAAAGAGTCTCATATATTCACAAGATTTATTCACAAATAATTAAGATTAGAAGTTAAGTTTAACCAGGATAGAAATAAGTCAGGTCCGTTACAGTTAGGGAATTATAATCACTTCCAGTAAAATTAAAATAACACAAAGATTAAATATTTCACCTCAAAAATAGGAATAATTCAAGAACCAAGAGACACCAAAATAACTGAAAAAGATCCACACACGCTGGTGATCACATACACGCCAGTTCAAAAAACCGAATAAATCCCGGATTACACAGAAAATAATCACCAGAACACACCATAATAACGTTCACAAGAAAATAGCACCACAACTTGTTAACACCCGTAGCTGAATCACCATAATAAGAGATGAACCCAACACAATGCAATAATAGTGCTAAGATAAAAAAAAAAAACTGGGCGGGCACCTACAAAATGGCGTACCTGAGGGGATTACACTCACGAAAAAACACCCGTCACCACTCTCGTCAAAATACCACAATAAATCAAGGACAAACCCTTACACCAAATAACCCGTAAAACATCTCAACACATTGGCATTGACAGAATCCTAGCACCAAGAATAAGAACAATAGAAAATACTCAGCCCGGTACAAAGAGAGACCACTGCGTCCGGTCCCCTCGCCCCTTGCCCGCTCGGTCAAGTCTGTCCCTGTCGGCCTCCTATTGAACATGATATATATATATATATATATATATATATATATATATATATATATATATATATATATATATATATACACATATATATAATGGACAGGAGGAGGCAGTAGATACCTGCCGAAACGATAATTACTCCCAGGGTGGTCTAAGGCTCTGGATCAGGGGGTGCTGTGAGCTTATCATCAAAACCAGTATGACCTCAATGAACGTTTCCCTTTGTGTCTCATAACACAAGGGGGTAGTCACAGCCTGCCCTCTAAAGACAATCTCTTCCTCCACACAAAACTACATGCACCTAGTTACACACACATCCTTTGCTCAAAATTTTAATTAATATGGCGACTCCTACACCAGCCTCGGAGTCCCCTTCTGGTGAGGGAACCATAAATGTTCCCAGGTCGGACGGCTCTTCTGGTATCGACCCTAAGTGTTTTGATACCCCCTCATATTTTTCTCTCTCAACTTCTGCAACATTTGCAGTCTTCAATCTAATTTTCCATCTATATAACATCACCTCTCCTTCACTAAACCTCAGCTTCTTTTCCTCACTGAAACACAGATGTCTGAGGCATATGACAGTAACTCCTTTTCTGTCCCCTCCTACTTTCTCTATCCTCATTTTCGTTCCAAAGCTCGATATTGCATCTATGTCCCCAACGACTTAACTTGCTCTCCTGCCCACGCTCTTGAATCTTGTGAGTTCTCCACCATCTAGCTTCGACTTCAGAGTCACTATTTAACTAAATTTTTCTATGCTGCATACCTAACTCCTCTGACAATAGAAAGTTCTTTGACTACCGAACTTCTGAAATGGAGCACATTCTCACTCTCTTCCCTTTTCCGGAGATTTCTATTCTTGGAGACTTCAATGTTCACCACCAGCTTTGGGTTTCCTCTCCCTTCACTGACCATCCTGGTAAACTTTCCTATAACTTTGCTATTCTACATGACCTAGAGCAACTGGTGCTACACCCTACTCGTATTCCTAACCGTCTTGGAGATACGTTCAACATTCTTGACTTTTCCTAACTTCTAATCCTTCTGCTTATGCTGTCACCCTTTCTTCTCCGTTGGGTTCCTCCGATCACAATCTCATATCTGTTACCAGGATTCTGCAAAGTGGAGGTGCCTTTGGCGTTTTGCCTCTGCTAGTCTGGGAGACCTGAGGAGGTACTATGCTTATTTTCCTTTGAATGATTATTGCTTCCAGTAGATATAAAAATGCCATAGCGGCTCACTTTCAAGTGAGCCGCTATGGCATTTTTATCGACTTTGGCTACAAATGAGCGGTCCATAGCGAAACTAAGCTTGAGAGCATAATCAGGACTGATGACCAGTGAGTAAGATGGAAGTAGCGGCAAAGTCGCACTCTAGCGCTCATATTTCACATTTAGGATTGGGTAAGACCTTCATACTAAAAACGCGCCTTGATTTTTAACTCGACGGTGATGCGGAAGTAGTTATGGAAATACACCAATTTATAAAGAAAAAAAAAAAGGAATAGAATAAAAGAGACAGAGGGTGGGTAGGTGGAGCGGGGTTTTAGAAGGAAGACAAGGCCATGATCTATGGAGAGGTGGCAGTATCAGGGGAATCCCCATGAAGCCCTTAGCCACACTCAAGTCGTCTTTTCATGGTCAACTTCTTATGAAATGTCATGATAGGCACGTCTTAACTTACGACCATCTTGCGAGTAACCGTTTTGGCTTACAAGTTGACTCAACTTCATGTTGAGATCATCTTACCTCCATCGTGAAGTGGTGGAAACGTATGTTGAGATGACGTGACATCTCTTGGTGTTAGGTAAAGCACACAGATTGTGTATCTGTGCCTATACACCTCATAAAAAGCATAGTATTTTCACCTAAATGAAAGTAAACTGTACCACGTTGTGGGCAACATCCCATTTGTGCACTGCCCGGTAAAACGGCTTCCATTCAAAATTTAATATTTTGCTGCATAATTAAAGAGCACTAAACCACTTGAAATATAATTAAAATTGTGTTCTATAGCTATGGTTAGGTTAAATTATCTAGGATGTTTACTTACAATTTAAGAAGTTGGAATATCAGAGGAGTTCTGGCAACACAAACCTGTTGTTGATAGGGTGCAAAACCGCGTATTCTGGCGAGTGCGCCGATCCTCTTCCTCAACTTGATTTGAATTCAACACAAGTTGTGTAGTTTACTAGACATTCTTAAAATATGAATGTGTTCTTATTTTTTTATGGAAACATATTACAATTAGAATTTTACAGTTGCATTGCCAAGAGTAATTTTATTGCATTGCCAAGAGTAACTGTATTATTTGGAGAAAACCAGCAGAATGAGCACAGTGCGTTGTTCACTCTAGGTAGGTGTGAGTTTTGATGAGAAAAGGCACGTAGTCTTTGTTTGAATTGATTATTTTTTATATCAGTAAACTAATCATTTTTGTTGTTGATTTCTTAAAACATTTAACTGTGGATAAGAGCCGGGGGGAGGGGGATCGGAGAGGGGAGCATTCATACATTGATTGAGCATTCTTTCTGCAATGTCTTTTACATCTTCCAGAACATTACGCGAGACTTTCGAAATTAGAAATGGAGGTAAAGCTCCAATACAAAAATTCATAGCCCTAGTGTGAAAACTTCTTTCATGTGATAGTATTCAGGAGAATCATTATAAAAGAAAAAAAACAGTAACCACACAACGATGTACATGTATTTTCCAGATGACCAAAAGTCAAAATGACTATTATAGTCAATGTCTTGTCAGTCTCATGTTCTGTGGAACGTAGATGAGAAGCTCAGCGTAGTAAGAAATGTACATCCTTAGCGATATATTAGTATTTCCATGAGTAATACGCTAGTTTCAGATTTTCTTTCAGTGTAGAAGATAACATTTTCCGTCATAGGGCTGACATACGAAGTGATCCAGGCGAGGATGAGGACCAGGTCAATTCTGGGTTCCAAAGATGTCAACCCTTATTGGTAGCTATCAAACGCTCCATCTTACACACTTCAATTTCGCGAGGATTTCGTTCGTCCTTCGTCTTGTTATCCTTATGGATTCGTCGAAGATTAAGTGATAGCTTGAAGCAGATCAGATTTCCTTTGTGGAAAGAAGTATATTTTTACTATTTTTTACTATATTACTCTATCATCATCCCCCAAAAAGATTGTCACAAGATTCATACATTGCTATGAATTAACAAACCAGACTATTGAATATAATTATTTATCTCTACACATCTACTCTAACAAGTGATATACCACTAAAAAAAAAACCAGAGGAGTATTCTCCCCCCCCCCTCACACACACACACACATACACATGCAAAACTGTATTTCTACTTTGAATGCACCCTCCATCATGCGCCGATTCTCTTACTTTACAAACAGGTAATGTATTATAAGTGTACCCAAGATTAAATTAAATATGCAAACAGTTAAAGATACGAAAATTGTCATATTGTGACAGTGCATGCATGTGTATTCTACGTCTGTTGGTATATTGTTGGCATTGGTTTGCAATGGAAACCGCATCTTTCTCCGCCCACCAGTAGAATAGGATGTCTCGGGCTGGGACACACACATGTGGCAGACGCTCGCCTCCGCTGCACAAGGGACTGCACACACAGGGGTCGAGCGCGCCTCAGGAATAAGTCATAAACATGTACACGACCCTCATCCGACAAGGCCACGACGACGCTGCTGTTGAAGGAACCAGGCCACTCCTGACACTGCACCCCCGAGATCCAGCACAATGAGGGGTGATCTGGGAGGTAAGGAAGTACTGTTTAGGAATATCCAATTATTTCAGTACGTACAAAAGTTATCGTGCACACACACACACACACACACACACACACATTTACTCACAGTGTATACTGGATCCACACTTTGACGGTCCAGTCGACAGAGCAGGACACGAACACGTGATTGTGATAATTGTTCCAAAGCACCTGTCTCACGGGACCGGTATGGGCGGGGTAACGTGTGAGAGCGTGGATCGTGTCTACTGTTCTGCACTGGAATATCGCGCCGGTGTCCACTCCCACCAGCATCTCCCTTTCGTCATCAGGACGGAAGGCAACACAAGTACCTATACCTACCGACGAAAGAGTCAAAGGAAGCGAAGATTAGGCTATGAGGACGGACTAGGAAAGTAGTCAATAAGAAAATGAAGTAGTAATAAGAAGGATATGTGACATGTATTAAAAGAAAATAGGACGGGTGCGTGCGCGCGCGCGCACACACACACATATATATATATATATATATATATATATATATATATATACACACACACACACACACACACACACACACACACACACACACACACACACACACACACACACACACACACACACACACACACACACACACACACACACACACATCAGGAGATAGTAGACACCTACCGCAACGTTGATTTACTCCAGCGAGGTCTAATAGCACTTCTTCTAATCGGGACCAGTTCTAGACTGGAAAGGTTCAGAGGATGCTGTGATTCTCATTAAAGCTAGTGTGAACTCTCTGAACGTCTCCCTTTTCGTCTCGCAACTCAAGGGGAGTAGTCAAAGTTCTCTTCCTTTACACTAAACTACATGCACTTACCACACATACACACCCTTTACTTAAAATTTTCAGAATGGCGAACCTAATACCAGCCTCCGAGTCCCCTTCCTGGAAGGGGACCATAAATGCCCCATAAAATCCCCCTCAACTTTCTCTACATTAAATTCTGCAACATTCAGAGTCTCATATCTAATTTTTAATCTGTAGAACACCACCTCTCCTCTTCTAAACCTCATTTTCTTTGCCGAAACACAGATGTCTGGAGCAACTTACAGTAGCCCCTTTTCTGTTCCTCGTACTTTCTCTATCCTCATTTTTGTTCCAAAGCTTGATGTGACTATGTACGCAAAGATTATACATGCTCTTGTGCCCATACTCTTGAATCTTCCGAATTTTCCACCATTTGGCTTCGACTTACACATCACTCTCTTACTTAATTTATCTGTGTTGTGTATCTCTCCCCTAACACTTCTAACTATAGTAAATTCTTTGTCTATTTAACTTCCAAAGTGGAGCACATTCTGTCTCTCTACCCCTTCGCAAAGATCTCCATCCTTGGAGACTTCATTATTCACCACCAGCTTTGGTTTTCCTCTCCCTTCACTGACCATTCTGTTGAACTAGCCTTCAACTGTACTATCCTCCATAACATAGAACAACCGGTGCAACACACTACCAGTATATCTGACCTCCTTGGAGATATGCCCAACATTCTCGACCTTTTTCTTACCTCTAATCCTTCCGCTTATGCTGTTACCCTATCTTGTCCATTTGGCTCCTCCGATCACAATCTCATATCTGTATCTCGTCCTATTTCTCCAATCCCTCCTCAGGATCCCCAAAAGTGGAGACCCCTCTGGCTTTTTGCTTCTTCCAGTTTGGGGGGACCTGAGAAGATATAATGCTGATTTTCCCTGGAATGATTACTGTTGTCTTGACAGAGACTCATCTCTGTGTGCTAAGCGCACAACAGAGGTGATAGTGTCTGACAAGGAGGCATACATTCCTCACTCTTTCTCTAAACCTAAATCTTCCAAACCTTGGTTTAACCCAGCCTGTTCTTATGCCATACTCGTACATGATAGAGAGGTTGCCCACAAAGGGTACATAAGCCTTCCATCACTTGAATCTCGTGTGCTTTATATTTATGCTCGGAATCATGCCAAATCTGTTTTATAAATTGCCAAACACTCTTTTATTAATAGAAAATGTCAAAAACTTTCAAACTCCTACTCCCCTCGAGTTTTCTGGCATCTGGCCAAAAACATCACCAATAACTTTACTTCTTCCTTTTTCTCTCTTTTATTTCATCCTGATGGCCCTACTGCCATCATATCTGTCTGTAAAGCTGAACTCTTCTCTCAGACCTTTGCTAATAACTCTACCTTGGATGATTCTTGGCTTGTCCCTCCTTCTCCTCCTCCCCTCTGACTATTTCATGACTGGTTAAAATTCGTAATGATGATTTCCATGCCCTACCTAGCCTAAATTCTCTGAAGGCATATGTACCTAATGGGGTCCCACCTATTGTTCTCAAAAACTGTGCTTCCGTTCTTGCACCTTACCTGGTTAAACTTTTTCAACTTTATCTATCGACTTCTACCTTTCCTTCTTCCTGGACGTTTGCCTTTATTTAGCCTGTCTTTAAAAGGGTGACCGTTCTAATCCCTTAAACAACCGCCCTATAGCTTTAATCACCTGCTTGTCTAAAGTTTTTAAATCTATTCTCACTAGGAAGATTCTGAAACATGTGTCACCTCACAATATCCTATCTGATCACCAATATGGCGTCCGTCATGGTCACTCTACTGGTGATCTTTTGGCTTTCATCACTGAGTTTTAGTCATTCTCTTTTAAAGACTTTGGTAAGACTTTTACTCTTGCCTTAGATTAACAAAAGCTTTTAATAGAGCCTGGCACAATACTTTGATCTCAAAACAGCCCTCATACGGTTTTTATTGTTTTCTCTACAACTTTATCTTAAGTTTCTCCTCCGACCGTTTTATTGTTCCTGTGATAGACGACCACTCTTCTCCTAAATCTATTCACAGTGTTGTTCCTCAGGGTTCTCTTTTATCACCCACTCTCTTTCTATGTTTCATCAATGATCTC
Organism: Callinectes sapidus; assembly: GCA_020233015.1. Taxonomy (NCBI): domain Eukaryota; kingdom Metazoa; phylum Arthropoda; class Malacostraca; order Decapoda; family Portunidae; genus Callinectes; species Callinectes sapidus. Next base: position 3,854,413 of record CM035177.1, on the reverse strand, counting down.
CAAAACTTCTTCCCCTATCAATTTCTACGTTGATGATACCCCAATTCACGTTTCCACGTCTTTCCAGAGACGACCAAACTTTCAGGATGTTAACAGCTCACACAGGGATGCCTAAGAACGCCCAACTTCTGATCTCTCTAATATTTCTAATCGGGGTAGAGAAAACTTAATTGGGTTCAATGCCTGAAAACTCAATTTCTCCATTTATCAATTCAACACAACCTTCCAGACAACTATTCCCTCTTCTTTAATGACACACAGCATATATATATATATATATATATATATATATATATATAT
>CM035177.1:3843509-3854013 GCA_020233015.1 Callinectes sapidus | reverse complement strand
TATATATATATATCTAATCTCTCTCTCTCTCTCTCTCTCTCTCTCTCTCTCTCTCTCTCTCTCTATAAAATATATATATATATATATATATATATATATATATATATATATATATATATATATATATATATATATATATATATATATATATATATATAATCCCAGTCAAAGAGCTTTTTAAGGGAGTCTCATCTTCAATCTAAGGAAAGCTAAGGAAATATAGCAAGAGATATTGCAAGGAATTGAAATTACCCACTGTGGAAACACTGACATAGAGATTTTCAATAACAACTCATAAGAACATAGAACATAATAAAATGAAAGAAGCTGCAAAAGGCCGTTAGGCATATTTGTCGCACTCCTTGTGTCAACCACTCTGCTTAATTCCACGTATCATACTCATCCATGAATTTGTTTAACCTTCTTTCAAAATTCCCCATTGTCTGAGCACTAACGATATGACTATTGAGTCTGTTCCACTCATCAATTACTTTATTTGAAAACCCCTTCCTTCCTATTTCTCACCTAAGGCTAAATTTCTCCACCTTGAACCCGTTATTTCCGGTTTTATCCTGATCATTGATCATAAAAACCTTACTAATGAAACCATTGTTGTAACCATTATACCACTTAATACTTCTATCAGGTCCCCTCTTAACCTACGTTTTCTAAGGAGTGTAAATTCAATGCCTTTAGTGTCGCTTCTTATGGAATATTTCCCAACTCTTGTATCCTTTTTGATATCCTTCTTTGCACTAATTCTAGTAAATCTATATTTTCCCTATAATGTGGGAACCATAATTGTAACGCATAATCTAGATGTGGTCTGATCAGCGATAAATATATCTTTAATATAACTTCGGGACTTCTGCTTTTAATATTCCTAAAGATGGAACCTGGTATCCTATTTGCTTTATTTCTAGCCTCAATGCATTGTTCTCTCAGGCTACGGTCAGAACTAACTCTAACTCCTATATCTTTTTCATATTCTAAACTTATCAGACCCTCGTTGTTTATCGTGTACCTATTTTGTGGATTACATCTACGTACACTGAGCATTTTGTATTGGTTAATTTTAAACTGCATTTGCCATTTGTCTGTTCATTCATTCATCCTGTCCAAGTCTGCCTGCAAGGCGATGGCATCAGAATCTCACCTAATTATTGTACCTATTTTCGTATCATCCGCAAATTTATTAATATCATTGCTAATTACACTATTCAAATCATTAATATATATATATATATATATATATATATATAGATATATATATATATATATATATATATATATATATATATATATATATATATGATAGTGGTCCTAAAAGTGATCCCTGCGGCACCTTACTAATTACCTGATCCCACTTGGAATTAGAGCCATCTGTTACAATTCTCTGACGGCTATCGCTTAACAATGCTTTAATCCATCCTAATGTCCTTCTATTTATCCCGTGCGCCCTAATTTTTTTTTAAGAGCCTTTGATGGGGTACCTTATCAAATACTTTACTATAATCTATGTAAAGGATGCCATAACTCTCACCATTATCTTATTGCTTCATACACTCTAATATAGAAACTCAACAATTTTCCCTCTGTAAATCCATGTTGAGAGTGATTGATCAAATTATGTTATACTCTCTGATTTTCTTCGCTACTGTTGACGCCATAATTTAGCAACAATTGAATTCAAGCTAACTGGTCTATAATTAGACGGAAGAGTTTTATCCCCTTTCAAATATCAGTACAACACTGGCCTATCTCCATAGTATTGGAGCCTTACCTGAATATAGTGACATCCTAAAGACTGCTTCTAACGGTTCACTAACAATCTTTTTGCATTTCTTAAGTACTCTTGGATGTATATCATTGGGTCCAGGTGATTTGAACTTTTTAGTCTATCTATCACTTGTTTTACCTTCTTTTTAGTTACGGGAATATCAGTCAGCTTCTCAATCTCCTCTGCTGCGAAGATGTGCTCACTATCTGGAATATCCTGCATTTTTTCTTCTTTTTTTTCTGGACGAAAACAGTTAAGAAATACTCATTCAATATTTTGCTAATCCCCAGAACTAACAAGCTCTCCATTAGCTGTCTTTAATGGTCCTAATTCTTCCTTAATCTTCGTCTTATAAACCTGAAAAATCCGTTTGGATCCGTCTTTGCATTGTTGACTACCTTAATCTCATAATCCCTTTTAGGTTTCTTCGTTAATCTTTTAACAGTTTTAACTAATTCGTTACATTGTTTTTAAATACTCTTCTTCTGTCTTCAACATCGGATATGTACTTTTTTTTTCTTATGTAGTGCTTTAGTCTATCTTTCATCCATTTAGGCTCATTCTTCTGTGATCTTATTGCTTTATAAGGAATATTAGCTGCCTGGCCTGTATGTAATCTATCAACTAAATGATAATATACTTCCTCAAACGTTTCTCCTACCCTCACCTCATCTAACTCCGACTGACCTGAGTCGTTCAGGGTGCTTAGCACCCTCTCACGCCTCTGATCAAGGATTCTAAGAAAGATACCAGGCCGTGAATTATACCTTGGAGGAAAGATCGTGGCGCCACAGTGGCCACTGACGGAACTAAAGATAGAAAATGGCCGTTTCACAAGGGATGGCTATATTGTTTTGCTTATTTTTTCTCCTTCCTTTTCTTATATATTTAGTCGTATATTCACTCATTCATAGGTACATTGATTTTTCGCCCACCTTTTCTTATATATTTAGTCGTATATTCACTCATTCATAGGTACATTGATACATATACATATAGATTAATGTTTTATTGTGTAATATTGTTTACATAAAGTCAATAGCCATAATGACTAGATTAATTCTGAAACTGTAAACAGAATTTTGATGCCTCCCAAGCATTGAATTACATATTTGCATTGTTGTGACAATAATAATTATTGCATTCACATAACAAAATGATTGATAGAGCAAGAATGATTACTACTGAAGAAATATGTGAAACATGATAAAATGATCTATATAGTTGATATACCAAATTACACACACACACACACACACACACACACACACACACACACACACACACACACATATGCCATGCTATTCTTTTCTGTATCGTTCCAATTTTAGTATATGTACCGCCGAAGCAAATACACACACACACACACACACACACACACTATATATATATATATATATATATATATATATATATATATATATATATATATATATATATATATATATATATATACACACCTGTTTTACCCTTGAGATGTGGGACTGCATTATTAAGCCATGGTAACAACAAGGTGGTGGTCTTTCTAGTCAGCTTGCGTTGGAGCCACTGCATTCGTCTGCAAGTGAAATGTGTGTCAGTGCCAATAAAATTCAACTCAACAATAAAACCACCCACTATGTCACAACATTTAGATCAATCTGGATAAGGTTAGGCTAGATTTGTAAATGTTTTAACTATATTTACCTAACTTTTCCTCAGTGAGGCAGATACTCCAATATATAGAATGGCTTTTTATTTAAATGTGTCATATCTATTGATTTATTTTATCATTATCCATCACTACATACCTTCTTGTGTCTCTAGGGAACAGATGAAGGCGCATCCGTGGACAAGTTGCTCACTTTTATGCCACAGAGGCAGCAAAAACTGTTCCTTGTTGTACGTGGGGACATTTTGAATGTGATGGTGGAGCGTTGCCGTTGTGTGGCGTCAACAGCTGGCCAGGGGTCCCCCCCCTACCCTTCACTACTCTCGACTGCTGCTGCCCTCTAGTGTCAACTGACGGCATGAACATTTTCTTCAATTTCGCTATTAGCCGCGTCGCAGTGAGGGTGTTGATGTCAGACACCACCAGATTTTTTAATTCTTTTTGTAAAAATAAGTACTCTTTGGGGCAAGTTTTAAAAAACTTACAAAGGTGTGTGTGTCGTTACACATTAATGCTTCTGAAATTTAAATAAATCTATTTCATGATAATTGATGGTATATGACATTGTTTGAGCCTTTATTCATAATTTCAGATGATATTCATAAAACCACCTATGATTGCATCAAGGCAAGTAATCTGTCATTTTCTACTGACTTCAATGGACGTACACTAATATTTAATTTCGTTTGAATGTATTGAACAATAGGCAAATGTATGTAATGTATAGGAAATATTATGTTCTAACAAAGACGTAACGTTTCCGGTACGACAACTATCCTCGGCTGGCGGCAACAAACAAGCCTAAACAACATTTCGTCTTTTAGCTTCCGTTTTTCCGCTCGGAAATCTCGCAAATCCTTTGACCTTATCAGATACATCAGATTATGATGCTGCAGATACATCATTATGATGCTTCTCCATCACTAAAAGTTTCTCACAGGTCCTACAAATTTGTGGAAGAAGAGGGATGTGTGGTTTGGCACGCGGAAATTTGCCGACACAAAATCATATAGAACATCACTAATTTATTCAGACACACATTACCTTCCTAATAATAATGTCCTTGTGTATGCCTTCTGCTTCTACAATGACTAAAACTAAAGGGAACTGATAAAACCTTTAAGTAAAACAAGACAGAAGTAGAGGTGACGATCAACAGAGACAAGCATCAAAAGTCACAAGAGGAAGAAGAAGAAGAAAAGGGCGGAGTTTAGACAGAGCGGTGAGGTAGGAGGGCGAGCTTATTTCAGTTCGTCGAGCGTCCGCCAGCAGTGCTGTTGTTTTTATTTCACTGATTAGTTTCATATATAGAAGGGGACAGTGTCATCTGCTATTTTTCAATAATCTCAGATAAAATGCATAAATCACAATCAGCATTACTTTATTTTTACCGCACGTACTTTAAAAAAAAATCATTACCTATTTTTAAGTTTTATCATATAATTGAATTAACAAAGCCTTATCAAACACTAGTAGGTATAAATAATAACATAAACAGTTATGTTTTTAATTTTAAATACACGTGTGCAGCAATTCATGTCGTATTTGTTTCTGCACATCGGTTTCCAGATTAGCTAAGTCACCCCTTTGCCACAGGAAATCGGAGACAATTAAAAATTGTAGCGCTAATAGGTATCTACGACCCTCACTGCGACACGGCTAATTCGATCACTTTATCCTTAATTATAATATCCTTGACTCTGACTGTCCTCTCTCAACTTCCCCCTCACTTCATACTTCACCCTGCCCAACCTTTTTCCCTCCCCATTCATCCTGAATCCTACCTGACTTTACCTACCTGTCCGTTGCCAGTCAATTACCTGTAGCTTTCTTTTCAAGCTCCTCAAAATCTGTCTTCCTAAAATCAGGTACCTGCCTCTTATTCCTGCTTCTAACATTATCATATATATATATATATATATATATATGTGTGTGTGTGTGTGTGTGTGTGTGTGTGTGTGTGTGTGTGTGTTATATCTAATTTCACCATGGCCACTGTTACCTAGCTGCCCTCTGACCTCCATTTGCGTAATTGATTCCTCCTGGTTTGTCAGTAATAAATCTTAGAATATTACTCCCCCCTTGTAGGCTCTAAGATTATTTGTTTTAAGAAATTATCTTGGATTACCTTAAAAGAAGTTCATGTTTCCCTGTTGCCTATCACCAAACTCCAATCAACATTCCTATAATTGAAATAACTCACAACACAAACCTGACTATACCTGGCTGCTCTGTTTATTGCCTACCAAAGTGAGGAGTTGATTTAACCCAAGGATATTATAGAATCCTTGATTTAACCTGCAGCATTCGGTAGCCTGTACAGCAAACGCATAACTAATGTCTGTGATCCATCCTTTATATCTACCCACAATTATTCTGTTTTGTTATCTGTCTTAATTATACAATTTAGATAACATTGCGATGTGTCCCTAACATACAGCGCTTCTCCACCTTTCCTGTTCCTGTTACTTAAATTGGTGTTAGCGGCCACATTAGTGGCTAAACAAGCTTTACAGAGGATTTCCTTAGTGGAATAGACCACAAGAAAACAACTCATTTGACCAAAGAAGAAACTTTATGATAATCGATTGTTGTGAAATGCTGCTTCAGGCACAAAATGATTATATCAGTGATAACTGATACCAGAAACAAGGAAGATTTTACAAACCCAAATAAATCTTGTTTGGTGGCTTTTATTCATAATTGTTTGGCAATTATAGACTCTACCAATGACTGCATGATAAGGCAAAGGAATGTAATGTTTGTTTTGGTAAAACAATACATCTCTAATTCTGAGGTACCTTTGTAATATTGTCAACAGTGTCAACATGCCCGCGAGACTAACTTCCCCTTATGTTTGATTTTTTTTCCATTTTATTATTTTGCACTTCATACTGACTACTTTTAACATGCTATCTCTAAAGATAACTTTATGTAAGACTTTATTACATAACATTCATGGCAACCAGGATCGGCATGTTCCTGGGACTCAAGGGTGCCTTTCTCGGCCTAACTTCCTTAGAAAAAGTAGCTTGTAGTCCTCGCTGATACTTCCTTAAAACACAGTGGCGATCATCATTAATCTAGTGCTTGCGACAGCTTGGCAACGGCTTGCTTATGTTATTGTGTTGATGAATAATGAGCGCGAACGTTCCATCGTGCGAATCTAGATCAGATAAAGATCCAGACCAATAATCTAGACCTGATCAGTGCTAAGAATAGGGGTCACCTCGAACAAACTACCTCCGGGGATGGTCAGGCCACCCGTGCATATCTTACTTTTTCACAGTATGCTTGTGTGTTATTCACCACGGTCGCCTACGGGTCACCCAGCCAGCCTTTTCCCTACGGACCGAGCTCAGAGCTCATAGACCCGATCTCCGGGTATGGCTGAAACCACATCACACACTACACACCGGGACAGCGAGACCACAACCCCTCAAGTTACATCCCGTACCTACTTGCTGCTAGGTGAACAGGGGCTAGATTCACATTAAGAGGCTTACCCATTTGCCTCGTCGCGCAAATGTGTGTGTGTGTGTGTGTAATTCACTGCGACTCGCGGTAGCCTGCTGGTTACCCAGGCAGCCTTTTCCCTACGGAGCGAACTCAAAGCTCATAGACCGATCTTCGGGTAGGGCTGAAACCACATCACAGACTACACACCGGGACAGCGAGGCCGCATTCCCTCGAGTTACATCCCGTGCCTACTTGCTGCTAGGTGAATAGGGGCTAGATACACATTAAGAGGTTTACCCATTTGCCTCGCCGCACCCAGGATTCGAACACGGGCCCTCTCCGTTGTGAGCCAAGTGTGCTAACCACTACACTGTGTGTGTGTGTGTGTGTGTGTGTGATTTACAGAATTTGTTCCTCTCACTTATTTAATGGGTGAAAACTCCCCTAATTGCGCTGGTACCTAATCTACACTACAAAGAAGTCCACCCAAAAGAATTCTAAACTGCCTTGGGAATGGAACACAGGTTCTTTCTCCTGTAAACTTGGGACGCTAGCCAGTCCCCCGCCATTTCCATCTTCTACCACCACCCGAAACCACTCACAGGTAATGCCAATTCATTACTGGTAAGCTACTTGTACGCATTAAACATGAATTAATTTCACCACTGAAGAAGTTAAACCAAAGCGCCTTTCTTCATCTCTATTTTGAAGGTGTTGGCTATTAATATAGTAATTAATTACACGGAATGTGATACACATACTGGAGTGATATTTCTGAAAGAAAAATGATACTGATAGACTTAATTAATATAAGAAAGGAAAACAAATCTGAAATGGTTGATTTTTCCAATGTAGCAGAAATACTTGTAGGTACTTCAAATCGAAAGAGAGAGAGAGAGAGAGAGAGAGAGAGAGAGAGAGAGAGAGAGAGAGAGAGTGGTAAGGCACCAGTGATGACAGCCACCAACCCTGAGCCGACGATTAAAAAGATGAGCCACCGTCGCCTGCCACTCTTTTTATCAGGCGAGGGTGGTGGGGCGGCAGAGAATACACAGCCCGCTGTACGACAACACACACGCACGCCTTTCTGACTACCCACACTCCACCTGAGCATCCCTCTGTATCCTAGCACATCCACCACCAGCTCTTTAGCTCCTCCGTGTAGGCAGAGATGTGCGGTAAAGGCAAGGCTTGGGCGGAGAGATGCAGCACGGAGTGAACATCGCACACCAGTCACCCTACCACCGTGGGACGCGACCTCTTATCTCAGACGCACATTTTCCCCCGAATTCCTTTTCCTCGCCCACCAGACTCGCTCAAGGGACACACAGGAAGGAAAAGCTCAAGAGAAAAATAGTAAATATCCCCCTGAAAATACGCCAAAGACTTTTTTTTATCTAAATTAACCATTTCTAGTCTTTTAATTAAGAGGGTGGCGTACGTCCCCAGGGTCGCCAAGGAGCTATCAGGAAGGCCGCAGGCGTCATGGAGGTTGACTTTTTCGATTTGGTGAGAAGGATGGCTCGACCAAGGAAGTGAAGTGAAGCCTCAGTACGTCTTTCTCCCCACCTCCCTACCCCCTCGCCTCCACCTTCTCACTCCCAAACCCCATGACCTTCCCCTTCCTCACATTTCTCCGGTTCCTTATATTCCTCCATTTCTCCCTTCGACTAAAATTCACTTTTTTGATGCTTCAATTGAGCCTCCACCTTTTGTTAATAATCTATCCAACACTACAAACACTCAATACGATATACGACCTGTTGTTACTTCCCATCAGTCCCTGAGAATTTCGCCCTGCACTCTTCTTGTTACACCGATTCTTTCCTCGCAAAATGACCATCCCTGTATGTCATCTAAGTATTTCACTTTTACCGTGATATGAATTCCCTTGCACACCCTGAAGTACATTCCTATTCCATCCACAATTCCTTCCATTGCCCTCTTTTGCTGTCTCAGTAAATATTTTAGTCCATTTTTTTTGTTGATGTGTGTGTGTGTGTGTGTGTGTGTGTGTGTGTGTGTGTGTGTGTGTGTGTGTGTGTGTGTGTGTGTGTGTGTGTGTGTGTGTGTGTGTGTGTTCAACAAGATCCGGTCACGAGCTGACACACAACCACCAACAGTTCCTCTCAGTGCGAGTTCAGAGCTCATTATTACCAATTTTCGAGTAAGGCTGTGACCTCACACACCCATCCCGCTGGTCAGGGGAGACTGCCTCGCTTGTCAGCGGAAAAATCCCTGAGGTGACAAACACCTAGTCGGCCAACACAGTAACCAGGGTGTGTGTGTGTGTGTGTGTGTGTGTGTGTGTGTGTGTGTGTGTGTGTGTGTGAAGCACATGTTGGGAGAAAGAGGTGAGGAGAAGTTAGGTTAGGTTTTATGAAGCTAATGTAAAGGTAACATTGAAAAGGAGGGGAGGAAAACAATGATAATGAGAACGAAAGGAAGAGAAAGAAGAAAAGGGAATAAGGAGAGAGAGAGAGAGAGAGAGAGAGAGAGAGAGAGAGAGAGAGAGAGAGAGAGAGAGAGAGAGAGAGAGAGAGAGAGAGAGGCAGGGGGGGAAGGGAAATTGTGGCTCATTGGTCATGTCGTGTCTCCCTCATTACCCTCACTATAAATATTGCTGCCGCTTCCTTCAACTTCCTCTACTCGTACTCAAACTTCCCAACCTCCGCTCCCTCACTCATTCACCTCCTGCGCCACCTCATACTTCACATCTTCACTTCCATCATATAACCGCTCCCCACTTTCTCTCTCTCTCTCTCTCTCTCTCTCTCTCTCTCTCTCTCTCTCTCTCTCTCTCTCTCTCTCTCTCTCTCTCTCTCTCTCTCTCTCTCTCTCTCTCTCTCTCTCTCTCTCGTTCATCTGCACATTATGTATTGAGTATAATGCCACTACTAAGACAGCAAAAAATGTACTTCACAGAGAACACCAAACAAGTACCAACTTGCACAAGCTTCAGTGCACTGTACACACTGTACACTGTATGTACCTAAATATCACAACATATCTCTTGGCAACATCATGACATAACCGATCACTACCATCCAAAGTGTGTGTGTGTGTGTGTGTGTGTGTGTGTGTGTGTGTGTGTGTGTGTAGCCACAAACACACACTCAAAACAACCCACACAATACTTATTTACGCCTCACTGCCTAAAACTTATACCCAACTTTTCGGGGGAACAATGAGACCGTGCGTGGGATTGCGGTAGGTTGCGGGCAGCTTTGTACGTACTAATAGACTGCGAGATGGAAACTGATGCGTGGATCGTCAATAATTTCGGGGTGGAGACTATGGATATAAAGATGAAAATCACTTGATTAATGCAAAAACTACAAGATCACAGTTACCTAGACAAATAATGATGGAGCAGTCGAGTTATATGCTTAGGTAAGATTGGTGGAGGGCTGAGGGTGGCGGCGGGAAACTGAAAGTAATGGAGGCAGGGGCAGAGGAATGGTGGAAGTGGGAGAGGAATGGAGCGGGGGAGACCACTGGGCCATGACGGACGCGCTTGGTGGCCTCTTTAAGGACCTGTCACCAAGTCTATATGAGGTGACCTGAAATATGGCCTCTCGCTTGGCCTCCTCCTCTTCCTCTCCACTCCTACT
>CM035177.1:3773985-3797459 GCA_020233015.1 Callinectes sapidus | reverse complement strand
TTATTATTATTATTATTATTATTATTATTATTATTATTATTATTATTGTTGTTATTGTTATTATTATTATTATTATTATTATTATTATTATTATTATTATTATTATTATTATTATTATTAGCAACAACAACAACAACAACAACAAAACTAACATTGTTCACTTCCACCAGCGGTATACGATATCCTGAAAGTTTTGCGTAGAGGACATTTGTCACTGGATACTATTCTAAATCCTCTTCTTACTTTCCCTTTCTCCCTTTTCCCATCCCTCCATCTCCCACCCCCTTGGCATCCATCTCAATTAACCCGCGTCACTGGAACTAAAAACCAATCAAGGCAGGGGAGTCCCAGAAACAAAAGCTATGCAAATAGTTCCACGCGCCCGAAACAAAAGCCGAGCGGTGGGTCATCTCCATCAGAATTCTCTTGGGGACTCACGCGCTCTCCCCCACTTTTCGTAATGCCGGGTCACGGTGTGCCAGTAAGTGTGAACTGTGGTGCTCTGTATTTTTAACAGATTACCGAATTGATGTCATTCGTTTTTAACAAATAAACAATAAGCACTGCAATGAGTTTGGGAATGAGCAGTGGGCCACGTGGATCGCACTAGCCAGGGGGCGGCGGGAGGAGAATCACAACCACATCCCAACACCTCATTAAGCCAGATGCTCCTCTGTGATTAATTAACATTCTAAGCAGCGCCGGAAATTAAGAGTGAAGAGATTAAAGTTTTGGTGGGGAGGAAGAGTGCCACCGCCAGTGTTAAGACGACGGTGCCGCGGTGATGGGACTGATGTTATGCTATTTACATGATGAGGCTGCTGGTGGTGACGATAGGAAGAGTATGGTGATGTTGTGATTCTAATATTACGGTGATTGTGTGTCATATCCAGCCTTGTACTGAGCCAGAAAAGAAAAAAAATCATGCAAGTATGGCTGATGTGAGCAAACCTTGGCAACTTTACGAACACATTTCTTGACCCTCCTCGTTAAAATATTTTCACCCTCCTGCTCTCTCCACATCTGGTTTTAAAGGTTTTTTGCTAACATCAGTAACGCAGTTATTATTTTTACGACCTTGCATACTTGCTATTCTGTGTGCTATACAACGGTAGCAACAACATAAAGTGGATACCAGTACTGAGATGATGGTGGTGAAGTAATGATGTTGTGGTGATGTTATAAGTGAATTACATTGATGAGATAGGGTTGATTTCATGCTCCGTTAAGAGTGGTGACGGTACTGTTGTAACGATCGGGCGATGACTTTATTAATGATACTGGTATAACGTGTTGCGACATTGCCATAAAGGTGAAGGTGTGATGATGAAGTGGAGATACTCTGATGATAACAAAATTATTTCTTTGATGTTACTGAGTGATGCAGCAATGGCTTAGTGGCAACACCACGATGATGGTATTATTATGTTCTCTTAGTGATATGTTGTGGTGATTCCGATCTTTGCATTATGGTGATAATGAGGGATGGTGTTATGGTAAGAAATACGACAGAAGTACAACTACTGAGGTGCCACTATGGTTAATGTGCTGAGTAAGACCATTGTTAATCTGGTGTTGCGGTGAGTTGACAATCATCCGATGTTTCAGAAGCCTAGGAAGTCTAATTTATGTCCAATAATCCGACCAAAGAAAAACAAATGTGCAGTCATTTCTTGAGTATGTTGGAAACGATAAGATTAAAAAGAGAATAATACATATATGTAACATTAGACTATATTTTCTCTCACCCTATTCTCTTATTCAAGACTTATCCGATATTCTCAATAGTTTGTCCATTTTTCTGGGTAAACTCTGGAACTCCCTACCTGTGCCTCTGCTTCCTCCTTTCTAAGACTTGAACTCTTACAAGAGGAAGTTTACGAGACACATATCCTATGATTTTAGATTATACCTGTTTACCTCTCTTTAGGGCATTCTCAGTTCGTTCCCTTTAGCCACTGCCTTTCTTGCATATGAAAAAAAAAAAAAATTCAGGTCACATCGATGAAGTAAATAGTCTTCCTGTACGAAATTAGAGACCATTTTAACATTCGTGATCTCTGTATAGAATTATACATTTAAAAATTTTTTTTTTTTTTTTTTTTTTCACAGTAGGCAGGTAATATCAATAGTAACTGATGCCTACCCGTCATAACATAGGAACCTGTTAAGCATCATTATCATTGGCAATCCACGTGTGATAACTGAACATTCGTTATGGGAGGGATAATACGAGTATTTTATAGCAAGTATTGGGAAGACTGACCAAAGTTCATGAACGTGTTACAAGGAAATATATATATATATATATATATATATATATATATATATATATATATATATATATATATATATATATATATATATATATATATAGTTTTTGAGATATCTCTTGAAACAGTTCACGTCATATGTAAGAGAAAATACAAAAGCATAAAAAGAATTCTAGAGTTTAAGTGAAGATAGTGAATAATCACACCTTTTTTTATGTAAGAGGAGAAAATTTACTGAGATGACAGTTCCTGAACAAGCTGAAGGGAGATGGAAACACAGTTCCAGAATAAACCAGAGAAAAGGATAAATGACTGAGAGTACTAGTTAACTCTTGCATTAGAAAGGTGGAAAGAATAGGGGTGAGAGCAAAAACAGTCTTGAGCAGCGACGCTGCGGAAGGGGGAGAGGCATGCAGTTAACAAGATCTGAAGAGCAGTTGGCATGAAAATAGCAACAGAAGATAGCAAAAGATGCAACATTGCGGCGGTGAGAAAGAAGCTAAAGAGAGCAGGATGAGAAGAGTGGACACAATATGGACAAGAGTACTTATAGAAACAAAATTTTGTGCAACGAAATCACAGTAGGTAAGGAGATGGATGCAGTTAGTAAGTTCAGAGGATCCATAATCATGACAGTTTAGGCATCCTCTGGTTTTATGCGAACCTTCTAATTCTTGCTGAGTTGTGTGTCAAGTAAAAAACAAAGATAGGTATCTGCATAGGAATAGATGGTAAAAGATGTTTGACCACGAGTATGATCTCTGGGGATGCCTTAGCCTTAGCGTAGAGGTTGGTGGATGTTATGAGAGGAGATAATCGCAAACTATCTCCAGCTGCCCTTAATTAATTCATACTCAGGACTTTAGCCAGTGAGCCAGGCGCACTAACGGCTACATCAGGTCGTCATCATTGTATTTAGCATGTTGCATATCACGCAATTAGAACTCCATGAAGATTAATAGAATCCTGATCTGTGTAAGAATGTGTAGGTGGCATGCCCTGCCTAAAGATACCCGAGTTCAAGGAGTAGGCAGATATAAGAGCCGCCCAATGTGGGCCTTGGCAAATAGGAGCAGGCTAGCCAGTTCCTTGCTCTGTCGCCTTTTTCCTACATATCAATTCCAGGCGATACTGATATAAGGCTGGAGAGCATTTTGTGGAGATCAGGATTCAAACCCGGTACCCTTTACTTATAACAGCCATGAGCTGCCACCGGGCTCCTGACACTATATAGAATAGTGTCATAAAAAGATATCTGCGTAGGTGATGTGCTTAGGTAGAGATGCAAATGGTGACAATGTCAGCCTATGGCTGACCTACCTGGTTGGAGTGGGGCTTGCAACTCTTCCCTGTACAAAACATTCACAGCTGCTACCAGTGTTAGAGGTAGACGTCGGGGTAGGGGCTATGGGCACGGGCGAACCTCTGGTTACCTCCCCGATCCAGGTTTGCTAGGGGTCCGACCGCGCAGACCCCTCGGGTGCCAATGCACCAGAGGGGTCTGCCTACCGCTATGACGGATACAGGGGAAAGCCTGCCGGAGCCCTGTGTCCTGAGAGGGGCAGGGGGACCCCCTAGCCCTATTTCTAATTTTAGGGTGCGAGTGGGGCTGCAGATGTGGCGCCTGCACGTTGGACCACTCCTGGGGTGAACCTTCGCATCGAAGGGTTCTATGTGTGGGCACCTGGAATGTCCTGAGTCTCTCAGAGGATCACCGACTGCCTCATTTATCCGATGAGCTCAGTAGGCTGATGGTGAATATGGTGGGGCTCTCTGAGACAAGGAGGCCTGGTAGTGGCAAGACCAGTAGCAAGGGTTTTACTTACTACTGGTCTGGCATGAGCAATGGTCACCATGTCAATGGGATAGCCATAGGCATCTCCAGCAGACTGCAGCCGTCTGTTGTAGAGGTTACTCCGGTTCATGAGCGTATAATGCGATTAAGGCTGAAGCACAGTTTAGGCTTCATGTCTGTTATTGCAATGTATGCTCCTACCGAGGCGTGCGAAACTGAAGAAAAGATGTTCTACACCAAACATGACTCTGTACTAGACCAGTGTCCCCAAACTTTGTGATGCACTCATTGTCCTGAGAGACTTTAATGCTGTCACTGGCACTGAAAAGGCTGGCTATGAAATATGTGTTGGTCCCCATGGTTCTGGTACCAGAAATGACAACAGCTCTTTCCTTCTGACTTTTGCAAAATCCAGAAGGCTGAGAATTGCGTGTTCCTGGTATCAGAGACCAGCGTTGCACCGCTGGACTTGGTGTAGCAATGCAGCAAGGGTAGCGAAGGAGATCGACCATATCCTTGTTAGTACTAGTTGGAGGATCCTCTAGAACTGTAGGGTTTTTCAGAGTGCCGAGTTCTTTGCGACCGATCACAGGCTTGTTGTTGCTACATTCAAGCTTCATGTCAAGTCCGGAAAGCCTCTAAGATGTGAACACACTGTGTTTCATCTTGAGAAACTGAAGGACTTGAAATGTGCCCAAGAGTATGCGGTCACAGTCTCCAATCAGTTTGGAGCGCTTGACACCCTTGAGGATCCGGAAGAGCTATGGGATACCTTCAAACATGAGACTCTTGAGGCTGCCAAGAAATGCATTGGGGAGCGCCCGAGGTCATGAAGTGGTTTCGCCTCGGTGGAGACACTGGAAAGTATTGAGGAGAGTCGCACTGCCAGACTTGCTGGGAACCATGACCAGTACAGGGCTCTGTCATGTAGGAATAGAGCTCTCCTGAGAAGAGACAAGGAGAAATATGTCAGGGGTCTCGCTGAAGATGCTGAGTGTCATTTAAATGCTAATGACCTCAGGCCTGGCTATTGAGCTCTGAAGAAACTCCGTTCCAAATCTACTTCTCAGGTGAGTGCTATCCGAACAGCAGATGGTATCAGACGCAGATGGGCAGATGGCTCGCTGGGCTGAGTATTTTCAGGAGCTGTTCACGGTGGATCCTCCAAGTGAACAGCTCCAGACTGCAAAGTTGTAGATGCTGTATGCTGATCCACACACTGATGAAACTCCACCCTCAATTGAAGATGCCAAAGAGGCTATAGCAAAGGGTGTGGAAAGGCAGCTGGCATCTGTAACATCAGTGCAGAGCTGCTCAAAGCTGGGGGTGAACCCATGATCCGTTGGTTGCATGCTGTCTTGACAGCTGTATGGCATACAGATACCATTCCTCCTGACTGGAAAAAGGGGTTGGTAGTCCCTATCTGGAAGGGGAAAGGGTACCGTCAAGACTGCAACAACTACCGTTGAATAACACTGCTCAGAGTACCACGCAAGGTGCTTGCCCATTTGTTGCTGATGCGGATCCGCAGTCACCTGCTGAAGCACCAGAGACCTGAACAGTCAGGGTTCATGCCCGGTAAGTCAACAACTGACCATATCCTAGCGCTTCGCGTACTGGTGGAGCGCCGACGTGAGTTTCGACAAGGAATGCTTGCAGCCTATGACGATCTCAAGAAGGCGTTTGACTCAGTGCATCTAAAGACATACTGGGACCTTCTGCGACTCTGTGGGATTTCTGCTAGGATTATTGGTCTATTAATTGGCCTGTACTCCGGGACTGTAAGTGCTGTGAAGTGTGGAGGAGGCGTGTCGAGCCTCCGCAATGTGAATACGGGTGTGAGGCAGGGCTGTGTGCCTGCTCCATCACTTTTCAACACGTGCACGGACTGGGTACTAGGCAGAGTTGTAGAACAAAGTCATTGTGGGGCATCTGTCACCAATAATAAGATTACATATCTTGTTTCTGCTGATAATGCAACAATCTTTGCCGATTCAATGGAGGTTTTAGTAATGGCTCTAGAGGCACTGCACGAGGAGGTAAAGCCCTCAGGACTTAGGGTATCCTGGGCCAAGACCAAGGTTCGGGTGTTTGGAGGCGTACTAGATGAAACAGTACAGTCTGCCCATATGTGTGGCGAGGACATTGAGATCTTGAAATACTTCACATACCTTGGTAGTGTAGTACATAACGATGGTGGGTCGAGCCAAGAAGTCACACGGCGGATTGGCCTGGTCCACGGCGTTATGGATTCGCTCAACACGAGTATATGGCGTTGTCGATACCTGTGCAGACGGACAAAGATTAGGATCTTCAAGTCGCTGATGAGCTCTTTCTTTATGGTTGTGAGACATGGACACTGAAAACCGACCTGAAGAAAATTGATGTTTTTGGTACTAGATGCCTTAGCAGGATCATGGGATACCGCTGGTATGACTGTGTCAAATCAGCAATTGTTCCATGAGACCGATTCGAGGCCTATTACTAGCATAGTCTGTCAACCCTAACTGCGGCTAAATGGACATATGGCCCGCTACCCAAAAGCCGATCCAGCTTTTTTTTTTATGTAGATGGGCGGCGGCCAAGGGCAACAAAAATAAAACAAAAAGCCCACTGTAGTGCCAGTCCCTAGAAAGTTCAGAATCAAAAGCCAAAAGATTGGGAAAAGTGTCTTGATACCTCTCTCTTCAAACCGTTAAAGTCATAGGCAGGTGGAAATACAGAAGCAGGGAGAAAGTTCCAGAGTTTACCAGAGAAAGGGATGAAAGACTGAGAATACTGATTAACTCTTGCATTAGAGAAGTGGACAGAATAGGGGTCAGAGGAAGAAGCAAGTCTTGTGCAACGAGGCCACGGGAGCAAGAGAGGCATGCAGTTAGCGCAGTTAGCGAGATCAGAAGAGCAGTTAGCATGAAAATAGCTGTAAAAGAGAGCAAGAGCGGCAACATTGCTGCGATGAGAAAGAGGCTGAAGGCAGTCAGTCAGAGGAGAGGGGTTGATAAGACGGAAAGCTTTTGACTCCACCCTGTTCAATAGAGCTGTATGAGTGGAACCTCCCCATATATGTGAAGCATACTCCATACATGTGTAGACCTTGCGTTTGGGGAGGTGAGTAAAACTGGCGGAGACGGCTGAGAACACCTAACTTCATAGAAGCTGTTTTAGCTAGAGGGGAGATGTGAGGTTTCCAGTTTAGATTACAAGTAAAAGGATAGACCGAGAATGTTTAGTATAGTAGAGTACAGTTGAGTGTCATTGAGGAGGAGGGGATAATTGTTTGGAACGTAATGTCGAGTAGATAGTGGAGGAATTGAGTTTTTGAGGCATTGCCCCAATCAGAAATTTTAGAGAGATCAGAAGTTAGGCTTTCTGAGGCTTTTCTGTGTAAGCTGTGAACTTCCTGAAGGGTTGGTCGTCTATGGAAAGACGTGGAAAAGTGCAAGGTGGTATCATCAGCATAGGAGTGGATAGGACAAGAAGTTTGGTTTAGAAGATCATTGATGAATAATAGGAAGAGAGTGGGTGATAGGCCAGATCCTTGAGGAACACCGCTGTTAAGAACGGTGACCGTCTACCACAGCAGCAATAGCACGATCAGAAAGGAAACTTGAGATGGAGTTGCAGAGAGAAGGATAGAAGTTGTAGGAGGGTAGTTTGGAAGTTAATGCTTTGTGCCAGACTCTATCAAAAGTTTTGATAATTCTAAGGCTACAGCAAAAGTTTCACCAAAATCTTTTAAAGAGGATGACCAAGACTCAGTAAGGAAAGCTAGAAGATCACCAGTAGAGCGGCCTTGTCGGAAGCCATACTGGCGATCAGATAGAAGATTGTGAAGTGATAGATGTTTAAGAATCTTCTTGTTGAGAATAGTTTCAAAAACTTTAGATAAGCAGGAGATTAAAGTAATAGGGAGGTAGTTTGAAGGATTAGAATGGTCACCCTTTTCAGGAATAGGCTGAATGTAGGCAAACTTCCAGCAAGAAGGAAAGGTAGATGTACATAAACGGAGTTGAAAGAGTTTGACTAGGCAATGTACAAGTACGGAGGCACAGTTTCGGAGAACAATAGGAGGGACCCTATCAGGTCCATAAGCCTTCCGAGGGTTTAGGCCAGCGAGGGCATGGAAAACATCATTACGATGGATTTTAATAGGTAGCATGAAGTAGTCAGAGGGGGAAGGAGAAGGAGGAAGAAGCCCGGAATCGTCCAAGGTAAATTTTTTAGCAAAAGTTTGAGCAAAGAGTTCAGCTTTAGAGATAGATGAGATGGCATTGGTGTCATCAGGTTGAACTAAAGGAGGAAAAGATGAAGAAGTAAAGTTGTTGGAGATGTTTTTGGCTAGATGCCAGAAGTCTCGAGGTGAGTTAGAGTTATATCTATTTTTTAAAGGGATAACACAGCTTGGAGGAGGCCAAGGGGGCGCCCACATAACTCTTGGCTGCTGCTAGTCGATACCTCTTGCTGGGAGTCACTCAGTATGGGAAGGAAGCCTGCATGGCGACTCACGAGGCGTGACCACCACAGGTAGCGTCGTAGGGTAGGCGAGAAAACGCATCCCCTGGCATTATGCCCCCATGATATATATATATATATATATATATATATATATATATATATATATATATATATATATATATATATATATATATATATATTATATATATATATATATATCTATATATATATATATATATATTTATATATTATTATATATATATATATATAGATATATATATATATATAGATCTATATATATATATATATATATATATATATTATATGTCGTGCTCAATAGCGATAATGGACCAATAATGTTGAAGGGCAAGAAGATTTTGCCCTCTAAGGTTACAGCTTTAGTTCGATTAACGGTTATGAGCAACCCAATAACGTTCATGGCCAACACCGCGTAGTGTAGTGGTAGCACGCTCGGCTCACAAACCAGAGGGCCCGGGTTCGATTCCCGGGCGCGGCGAGGCAAATGGGCGAGCCTCTTAATGCGTATCTAGCCCCTGTTCACCTAGCAGCAAGTAGGTACGGGATGTAACTCGAGGGGTTGTGGCCTCGCTGTCCCGGTGTGTAGTGTGTGACACACACACACACCCAGCCACTGGGGCCACAGGCCAGTGCAACTCAGTGCCGGTCCCAAGCCCGGATAAATGGGAAGGGTTGCGTCATGGAAGGGCATCCGGCGTAAAAATATCTGCCAACTTAATATGCGGAGCTCGTCAAAGACGAGTGATCCGCTGTGGCGACCCCAAAATGGGAATAGCCGAAAGATGAAAAATAGATAAATAAATAAATAAAATAACGTTCATGGCCGATTATCGCTATCGAGCACGATATATATATATATATATATATATATATATATATATATATATATATATATATATATATATAGCATGCAGTTAGCAAGATCAATCGAGGAGTTAGTATGAAAATATCGATAGAAGATAGCAAGAGATGCAACATTCCGGCGAAGAGGGGAAGGCTGAAGACAGTCAGAGGAAAGAAGTTGATGAAACGAAAAGCTTTTAATTCCATCGTATCTAATAAGGCTGTGTGAGTAGACCCCTCCCGCTTCCATACATGCGAAGAGTACTCCAAACATGAACGAACAAGGCCCTTATACAGAGTAAGCAATTGGGAGTTAGGAAAAATGGCGGATACTCCTCAGGATGCCTACCTTATAGAAGTTGTTTTAACAAAAGATGAAATATGAAATTTCTAATTTAGATTATGAGCAAAGGAGAGAGCAAGGATATTCAATGAAGGAGAGGGGAAAAGCTGGGGGTCATTAAAGAAGAAAGGATAATTGTTTGGTCTGTTGTGTCCAGTTGATAGATGGATTAATTGAGTTTTTGAGGCACTCAACACAACTAAGTTTCTTTTCTGTAATTTAGCCGCGTCGCAGTGAGGGTTTTGATGCCAGAAAGCACCAGTTTTGTTATTCTTGTTTAAAAATAAGTACTTTGGGGGGCAAGGTTTACAAGCTTACAAAGGTGTATCACTGCACATTAATGCTTCTGAAATCTAAGTAAATTGATTTCATGATAACAGATGGCATATGGCATTGTTTGAGCTCCTATTCATAATTTCAGATGATATTCATAAAACCACTTATAATTGTATCAAGGCAAGTAATTTGTCATTTTCTACTGACTTCAATGGACGTATACTAATATATAATTTAATTTGAATCCATTAAACAATAAGCAAATGCATGTAATATAATGATAATGAAATATAATGTTGTATCGAAGACTTACCGTTTCCGGTACGACAACTATCCTCGGCTGGTGGCAAAGAACAAGCCAAAACAACATTTCTTCCTTCTATTAGTTTTTCCGCTCGGAAATCTCGCGATTTTTTTTACCTTTTCAGTTACATGTACTTGGTCTGTCTTTCTCTTCCTTTTCTTGGATCAGACAAGCAGTCTGGCATGGCACACGTAAAATTTGGCATATTGGTCTCTCAGCAGATCTGAGAGTTTTGTTTACCTTTGCTTACCTTAATCCGTCGTACGTCCGCCAGCGGTGCTGTTCTGTTTTTATTTCACTGATTAGCTTCATCTCGTGTATAGAAGGTGGCAGTGTTATCTGTTATTTTTTAACAATCCCAGATAAAATGCATAAACCAAAATCAGCATCACTTTATTTTTACCGCACGTACTTACTTTAATAAAAAAAATTATTACCTATTTTCAGTTTTATCATACAAAAGAATTAACAAAGCCTTATCATACACCAGTAATATGAACAATAACACTAAGAGTTATGCTTTTATTTTAACTACAATTGTGCAGCAATTCATGTCGTATTTGTTTCTGCACATCGGTTTCCAGATTAGCTAAGACACCCCTTTGCCCCAGGAAATCGGAGACAATTAAAAATTCTTGCGCTAGTAGGTATCTATGTCCCTCATTGCGACGCGGCTCATTAAAAATCTTTGAAAGTCAGGCGTTCTCTGGCGTCTCTGCGTGAATTGTTAACTTCTTGAAGTATTCGTCATCTCTAAAAAGGCGTGGAAAAGTATAGAGTGGTACCATCAGTGTAAGAATGGGTAGGGCAAGAAGTTTGTTTTAAGACATCATAAATAAAAAGTAGAAAGAGAGTAAGGGAGTAGGACAAAACACTGAGGAACACCACTGTTGATAAATTTAGGACAAGAACGGTGGCCATCTACCACAGCAACGATAGAATAGTTGGAGGAAACTTGAGATAAAGCTCCAGAGAGAAGGATAAAAACTGTATGACGGCAGTTTTGAGATCAAAGCTTTGTGCTAAACTCTATCAAAAGCTTTTAATATATCTATGGCAGCAGCAAGAGTTTCACCAAAATCTCTAAAAGAGGATGACCAGGACTCAATGAGAAATGCCAAATCCGCAGTAGAGCAATCTTGACGGAAGCCATTCTGGAGATCAGATAGAAAATTATCCAGTGACAGTTGTTTAAAAAAATCTGCATATTGAAGATAGATTGAAAAACTTTAAACAAACTGGAGATTAAAGCTATAGGGTCGTAGTTTGAGGGATTAGAACGGTCACCCTTTTCAGGGACAGGCTGTATGTAAGCAAACTTCCAGCAAAAAGGAAAGGTAGAAATCGATAGACAGAGTTGAAAGAATTTGGCCAGGCAAGGAGCAAACACGGAAACAAGAACAATTGGAGGAACTTCATCAAATCCATAAACCTTCGAAGAATTTAGGCCAGCTAGGGCATGGAAAACATCACTGTGGAGAATTTTAACCAAAGGCATGAAGTAGTCAGAGGGAAAAGGAGAGAGAGGAACAAGGCCATAATCATCCAAGGTAGAGTTATTAACAAAGGTTTGAGAGGAATTCAGCTTTAGAGATAGATGTGATGGCAGTAGTGTTATCAGGGTGAAATACAGGAGGGAAAGAGGAACGAGTAAAATCATTGTAGATGATTTTTGGCCAGATGCAAGAAATCTCAAAGGGAATTGGAGTTTGGAAGTTTTTCGCATTTTCTATTAATTAAAGAGTATTTGATAAGTTGAAGAGAACTAAAGTTTTAAGGTGTTAAAACTAGTAGGTACATACATGGCAAACGTGAAATTTACAGCATTTTTTGGTTATACTGGTTTGCCAAGAATACGTTATTCGGTTCATTTCATCTTATAGATGTAAAATTTGTCTTACATAGCAAACACAACATTAACTATCACAAAGAATTCTGGCAAACCACACAAAGTCACGTTACAACATACATCACACACAACCGCACAGTTCATAATACACCCATTCAAGCCACACACTTACATCACACCACATACCACAACTACCCATAGAACAACCGACATCTCACCCTCAACACAACACCATACATAACATTGTCACTATTCCCCAGACAGCATCCACCCACACCATGGACACAGAGCTACACATTATACCTCAGATTCAGATTCAGATTCAGATTTATATTGTTCTTGTCATAAAGATAATATCTTATTAAATTCTTTATGACACATAACATCTCAAATGTACTGAGATATAACACAATGATATTATCCCATAATTTAATCAGTATGATACTAATTGAATTAAGATAAACTTAAAATGCAACACAAGATATTAAAGATATATCAATACTCAATGCAAAATACTTTCCGAATTATCCCAAAATGTAACACAAAACATTAGGAATTCACTAAAACAATGTAAGTACCCTTGGGATTATCCTAAAATACAATAAAAAAAACATTAAGAAAGCACCAAAAACAATGTAAATATCCTTGAAATTATCATAAAATAAAAAAATAAAAAATCATTAAGAATCAAACATCAATCAATCAAAGGGGCATACGCCGGGGGGCGCGTTGCCTCGCCTACCCTAGGGCGCCACTCCTGGCAGTCACACCTCGCGAGTCTCCATGCAGGCTCCCTTCCTATACCGAGTAACTTCCAGCAGGAGGCATCGACTTGCCGCAGCCAAGAGTTCTGTGGGCGTCCCCTAGGCCTCCTCCAGGTTGGGTTGTCCCTTACGGAAACAACCCGACAAGCAGGGTCGGCTTCCGGGTATCGCGCCACATGCCCATATAGCCGCAGTTGGCGCTGACGGACTATGCTATTAATAGGCCTCGAATCGGTCTCGTGGAACAATCGCTGATTTGACACAAAGTCATACCAGTGGTATCCCATGATCCTGCGAAGGCATCTAGTACCAAAGACCTCAATTCGCCTCTTCAGGTCGGTGTTCAGTGTCCATGTCTCACAATCATAAATACAGGGATCACCTGCGACTTGAAGATCCGAATCTTTGTCCGTCTACACAGGTATCGACAACGCCAAATACTCGTGTTGAGCGAATCCATAACGCCGTGGACCAGGCCAATCCGCCGTGTGACTTCTTGGCTCGACCCACCATCGTTATGTACTACACTACCAAGGTATGTGAAGTTTTTCAAGATCTCAATGTCCTCACCACACACATGGACAGACTGTACTGTTTCATCCAGTACGCCTCCAAACACCTGGACCTTGGTCTTGGCCCAGGAAACCTTAAGTCCCAAGGGCTTCACCTCCTCGTGCAGTGCCTCTAGAGCCATTACCAGCACCTCCAGTGACTCAGCGAAGATTGCTGCATCATCAGCAAAAACAAGATCTGTAATCTCGGTGTTGCCGACAGATGCTCCACAATGACTTTGTTCCACAACTCTGCCTAGTACCCAATCCATGCATGTGTTGAAAAGTGATGGAGCAAGCACACAGCCCTGCCTCACAACTGTATTCATAGGGAAGAAGCTGGACACGCCTCCTTCACACTTCACGGCACTTACAGTCCCGGAGTACAGGCCAGTTAATAGACCAATAATCCTTGCAGGAATCCCACAGAGACGCAGAAGATCCCAGAGTGTCTCTCGATACACTGAGTCAAACGCCTTCTTGAGATCGACATAGGGTGCAAGCATTCCCTGTCGAAACTCACGTCGGCGCTCCACCAGTACGCGAAGCGCTAGGATACGGTCAGTTGTTGACTTACCGGGCATGAACCCTGATTGTTCAGGTCTCTGATACTTCAGCAGGTGAGTGCGGATCCGTGTCAGCAGCAAATGGGCAAGCACCTTGCCTGGTACGCTGAGCAGCGTTATTCCACGGTAGTTGCTGCAGTCTTGACGGTCCACTTTCCCCTTCCAGATAGGGACGACAAACCCCTTCTTCCAGTCAGGGGGAATGGTACCTGAATGCCATACAGCAGTCAAGACAGCACCCAGCTTTGAGCAGCTCCGCACTGAAGTTGCAGATGCCAGCTGCCTTTCCACCCCTCAACTTTGTCATAGCCTCTTTGACATCGCCAATGGAGGGTGCAGTTTCATCATTGGATGGATCAGCATCCAGCGTCTGCAATCCTGCAGTCCGGAGCTGTCCACTTGGAGGATCCACCGTGAACAGCTGCTCAAAGTACTCAGCCCAATGAGCCATCTGCCCATCTGCGTCCGATACGAGGTAACCATCTGCTGTTCGGATAGCACTCACCTGAAAAGTAGACTTGGAGCGGAGTTTCTTCAGAGCTCGATAGGCAGGTCTGAGGTCATTTGCATTAAAATGACACTCGACATCCTCAGCGAGACCCCTGACATACCTCTCCTTGTCTCTTCTCAGAAGTGTTCTAATCCTACGTGACAGAACCCTGTACTGGTCATGGTCCCCAGCAAGTCTGGCAGCGCGACTCTCCTCAATACTTTCCAGTGTCTCTACCGAGGTGAAGCCACTCCGTGACCTCGGGCGCCCCCCAATGCATTCCTTGGGAGCCTCAATAGTCTCACATTCAAAGGTATCCCATAGCTCTTCAGGGTCCTCAAGGGTGTCGAGCACTCCAAACCGATTGGAGACTGTCACTGTATACTCTTGTGCACATTTCAAGTCCTTCAGCTTCTCAAGATGAAACACAGTGTGGTTGCATCTTGGAGGCTTTCTGGACTTGATATGAAGCTTGAGTGAAGCAGCAACAAGCCTGTGATCGGTCGCAAAGAACTCGGCACTCCGAAAAACCCTGTAGTTCTGGAGGATCCTCCAACGAGTACTGACAAGGATATGGTATCCTTCGCTACCCCTCCGGCATTGCTATACCAAGTCCAACGGTGCAGCGTTGGTCGCTGATACCAGGAACCCGCAATTCTCAGCCTTTTGGATTTTGCAAAAGTCAGAAAGAAAGAGCTGTTGTCATTCCTGGTACCAGAACCATGGGGACTATCACATATTTCATAGCCAGCCCTTTCGGTGCCAGTGACAGCATTAAAGTCGCCCAGGACAATGAGTCGAGTTTCACACACCTTGGTAGGAGCAAATACTGCAACAACAGACATGAAGCCTTAACTGTGCTTCAGCCTTAATCGCATTATACGCTCATCAACCGGAGTAACCTCTACAACAGACGGCTGCAGTCTGCTGGAGACGCCTATGGCTACCCCCTAGACATGGTGACCATTGCTCATGCCGGACCATTAGTAAGTAAAACCCTTACTACTGGTCTCGCCATTACCACGCCTCCTCGTCTCAGAGAGCCTTACCACATCCACCCTCCACCCCTACTGAGCTCATGTGATAAATGAGGCAGTCGGTGATCCTCTGAGAGACTCAGGACATTCCAGGAGCCCACACGCAGAACCCTTCGAAGGTTCACCCCAGGAGCGGTCCAACTTGTAGGCGCCACATCTGCAGCCCCACCGGCACCCCCAAAATCAGAAGTAGGGCTAGGGGGTCCTCCCCCCCTCTCAGGACACAGGGCTCCCGCAGGCTTTCCCCTGCATCCGTCATACCGGTAGGCAGGCCCCTCTGTTGCCTTGGCATCCGAGAGGTCTACACGGTCGGACCCCCCAGCATACTTGGATCCGGGCCGTGGCCAGAGGTTCGCCCGCACCTACAACCCCCACCCCGACCTCTGCCTCTAACATTGTTGGTGGCTGTGGGTGTTTTTTTACGGGGAGGGGTTGCAAGCCCCATCCCAACCAGCTGGTTAGCCATGGCCAGGGACACTGGTATCCTTGGGGGAAAGGACCCTGGCTGCCCAAAAAGGAGGAAGAGGAGGCACAGATGAGGAGAGACAGAGGGGGGAGTGAGCTGTGGGAGGTAGAGGGCACTCACTCCTCACTTGGAAAGAATCCACCCACCACTATTAAGAATACACTAAAATAAATCAAAATATCTTGACAATATTTATTCAACAAGCTTAATTAGTGTCACATAGCCTATCGTGTGGTTGAGAAAAATTAAGTATCAACCATTAACACGCCACGTCAAAAAAGAAAAAAAAACATTCATACTGTAGAAGGAGGCAGTAGACACCTGCCGAAACGATAATTACTTCTAAGGAGGTTAGGGCACTGGATCAGGGTGTACTGTGAGATTTTCATCAAAACCAGTGTGATCTCACTGAATGTTTCCCTTTGTGTCTCATAACACAAGATGGTAGTCACAGCCTGCTCTCCAAAGACAATCTCTTCCTCCACACAAAACTACATGCACCTAGTTACCCACACATCCTTCACTCAAAATTTTAATCAAGTATGGCGACTCCTACACCAGCCTCGGAGTCCCCTTCTGGGGAGGGGACCATAAATGTCCCTAGGTCAAACTGCTCTTCTGGTATCGACCGTAAGTGTCTTGACACCCCCCTCACATTTTTCTCTATCAACTGCAATATTTGCGGTCTTTGATCTACATAATTTTCAATCTGTAGAACACCACCTCTCCTCCACTAAACCTCCTCATCTTTTCCTAACTGAAACACAGGTGTCTGAGGCAGATGGCAGTAACTCCTTTTCTGTTCCCACCTACTTTCTTTATCCTCATTTTCGTTCCAAAGATGGATGTTGCGTCTATGCCTGCAACGACTTAACTTGCTCTCGTGCTCATGCTCTTGAATCTTCTGAGTTTTACACCATCTGGCTTCGACTTCAGAGTCACTCTCTAACTAAATTTTTCCGTGCTGTATATATCTCACCTAACTCCTCTGACTACTAGAAAATTCTTTGACAACCTAACTCCTAAAGTGGAGCACATTCTGACTCTCTTTCCTTATGCGGAGATCTCCATTCTTGGCGACTTCAATGTTCACCACCAGCTTTGGCTTTTCTCTCCTTTCACTGACCATCCTGGTGAACTTGCCTATAACTTTGCTATCCTACATGACCTAGAGCAACTGGTGCAACACCCTACTCGTATTCCTGCCCGTCTTGGAGATACCCTCAACATTCTTGACCTTTTCCTAATCTCTAATCCTGCTTATGCTGTCATCCTTTCTTCTCCGTTGGGTTCCTCCGATCATTATCTCATATCTGTATCTTGTCCTATCTCTCCAAATCCCCCTCCTCAGGATCCTCCAAAGCAGAGATGCCTTTGACATTTTGCCTCTGCTATTTGGGGAGACTTGAGGAGGTATTATACTGATTTTCTTTGGAGTGATTACTGCTTCCGTGTCAGGGACCCATCTCTGTGTGCCGAGCGCATAATAGAGGTGATAGTGTCTGGCATGGAGGCGTACACTTCTCACTCTTTCTCTCAACCTAAACCTTCCAAACATTGATCTAACACAGCTTGCTCTCGTGCTATCCATGATAGAGAGATGGCCCACAAAAGGTACTTGAGCCTTCAATCACCTGAGTCTCATGCGCTATATATTTCTGCCCGGAATCATGCCAAGTCTGTTCAACTTGCCAAAAACTCCTTCATTCATAGAAAGTGTCAAAATCTTTCCACATCTAACTCCCCTCGAGATTTCTGGCATCTAGCCAAAAACATCTCCAACAACTTTGCTTCTTAATCTTTCCCTCCTTTAGTTCAACATGATGGCACCAATACCATCTCATCTATCTTTAATATTGAACTCTTCGCTCAAACCTTTGCAAAAACTCTACCTTGGATGATTCCGGGCTTGTTCCTCCCTCTCCCTCCCACCTCTGACTACTTTATGCTACCTATTAAAATCCTTCGTAATGATGTTTTCCATGCCCTCGCTGGCCTAAGCCCTCGGAAGGTTTATGGACCTGACGAGGTCCCTTCTATTGTTCTCTAAAACTGTGCCTCTGTGCTAGCACCTTGCCTAGTCAAACTCTTTCAACTCTGTCTATCTACATCTATCTTTCCTTTTTGCTGAAACTTTGCCTACATTCAGCCTGTTCCTAAAAAGGGTGACCGTTTTAATCCTTCAAACTACCGTCCTATTGCTTTAATCTCCTGCTCATCTAAATTTTTTCTATCTATTCTAAACAAGAAGATTCTTAAACATCTATCACTTCACAATCTTCTATCTGAACGCCAGTATGACTTCCGACAAGGCCGCTGTACTGGTGATCTTCTGGCTTTCCTTACTGAGTCTTGGTCATCCTCTTTTAGACATTTTGGTGAAACCTTTGCTGTAGCTATAGACATATCAAAAGCTTTTGATAGAGTCTGGCACAAAACTTTAATTTCCAAACTACCCTCCTACGACTTCTATCCTTCTCTCTGCAACTTCATCTCAAGTTTCCTTTCTGATCGTTCTATTGCTACTGTGGTAGACAGTCACTGTTCTTCCCCTAGATCTATTAACAGTGGTGTTCCTCAAGGGTCTGTCCTATCACTCACTCTCTTCCTATTATTCATCAATGATTTTCTAAAGCAAATTCTTGCCCTATCCACTCCTGTGCTGATGATACCACCTTGCACTGTTCTACGTCTTTCCATAGACGACCAACCCTTCAGGAAGTACACAGCTCACGCAGGGACGCCTCAGAACGCTGAACTTCTGATCCCTTTCAAATTTCTGATTGGTGCAAAGCAAACTTATTGTTGTTCAATGCCTCAAAAACTCAATTCCTCCACCTATCAATGATCTAAACCAAACATCTTGCCCTATCTACTCCTATGCTGATGATACCACCTTGCACTTTTTTACTTCTTTCCATAGACGACCAACCCTTCAGGAAGTACACAGCTCACGCAGGGAAGCCTCAGAATGCCTAACTTCTGATATCTCTAGAAATTCTGATTGGCGCAAAGCATAATTAGTGTTGTTCAATGCCTCAAAAACTCAATTCATCCACCTATGAACTCGACACAACCTTCCAAATAACTATCCCCTCTTCTTCAATGACACTCAACCCGTCTCCTACACTGAATATTCTCGGTCTATCCTTTACTTGTAATCTAAACTGGAAACCTCACATCTCCTCTCTAGCTAAAACAATTTGTATGAAGTTAGGTGTTCTGACCGTCTCCGCCAGTTTTACTCACCTCCCCAACTGCTAACTCTATACAGGGGCCTCATCCGTCCATGTATGTATGGAGTATTGTCCACATGTTTGGGAAGGCTCCTCTCATACAGCTCTATTGAACAGGGTGGAATCAAAAGCTTTTCATCTTATCAACTCTCCTCTGACTGACTGTCTTCAGCCTCTTGCTCATCCCCGCAATGTTGCCTCTCTTGCTCTCTTTTAACTCTATTTTCATGCTAACTGCTCTTCTGATCTTGCTAATTACATGCTTGCCCTGCTCTCGCGGCCTCCTTTCACAAGACTTGCTTCTTCCTCTCACCCCTATTATGTCCACCTCTCTAATGCAAGAGTTAACTAGTATTCTCAGTCTTTCATCCTTTTCTCTGGTAAACTCTGGAACTCTCTCCCTGCTTCTGTATTTTCACCTGCCTATGACTTTAACTGTTTCAAGAGAGAGGTATCAAGATACTTATCCCATTCTTTTGGCTCACGAATCTGAAGTTTCCCAGGGACCGGCACTTCAGTGGGCTTTTTTGTTTTATTTTTGTTGCCCTTGGCCGCTTCCCTTCTACATAAAAAAAATCTTCATCAGGGTAATTAAATCATTCATGTATATATGATAAAAACTATACACGATGTTGGGGAGCCTTCCATTACTCCTGTTGTAGCATGAACCACGGCAGTGCCCATTACACTCTGCGTAACAGTGTACATATTTACAAGTATTGCTGGTATGACCGCCCCATACCCAATTCTCTTTAGTATCATAAACAACGCACAACGGGGCACCACGTCGTAAGTCATTCTAAAATCAACTTAAGATTTTTCTTCCGAGGCATATCTATTATCAAAACTGACTGCATGCTCTCTCAATGGAACAAACTAATTGTTCGATCGCGAATTTAAGATTAAGTCAAACAATTTAGCCAGAGTTTACTACATTGATGCCCTAATAATTACATGTTTCTTTTTTTTGTCAGCCTGCTTGCAAACATTGAACATATGGGGAAGTTGCCAAGATTATGGGTAGGCGACAGATGCAAGGATTACTTTGAACAAGTAAAAATAAGAATCCACTGATAGGGTAAATATTTTAAAACACCAGAGAGGCACCGTCAGAACCACAGGACTTATTAGGTTTCATATTATTCAAATGAGTAATCACTTCATCTACCTGAGTCTGCTCGTCAAAAACTGAAATAAATACTTGTTTGGCACTGGCTTTGGTGAGGAGCTGTACTGTTTTCTGGGTTTGAAATTTCATCGTAATAAATCCTAAAATCTCACTTGAAGGGCGAACTTCAACATTCCGTTTTATATACATTCACCTCCGGCCAAACTCGCTCATCATCACGGTTCCATCATAATTCTATAAGGGTATTACAACACCCCTACTAAAGTCGCCACGCTTGTATAAAGCATCAGTTATCTTTTCAGTATATGTGTCT
Source organism: Callinectes sapidus (assembly GCA_020233015.1). Classification (NCBI taxonomy): domain Eukaryota; kingdom Metazoa; phylum Arthropoda; class Malacostraca; order Decapoda; family Portunidae; genus Callinectes; species Callinectes sapidus. The sequence goes on along the minus strand of CM035177.1, from coordinate 3,776,730 downwards.
ATGTTATCGGTCAAGTTAGCAATTTCTAATCGAGATCCTTATCCTTCAAATACTCAAGGTCTATGTTTTCAAATCTCAGTCTTCTGGCATGATCCTGTTACTTTGCGCTGGTTTCCAGCTGGGTCGCTCTCTGTAGCAATGATTCTCTGTCCACCAAGGAGGGCTTTGATGCCAATAACTATGAGAGTATGATCAGATGCGAGACATGCGTCGAGCATCACATCAAAATTGTTCATATACATCCAATAATATCATGGAATATACAACAAATATCCTACTCTGACACCCATTCGTTACCAGTTTCATAAGTCAACACACTCTATTAATAATTATCTATATATCTTAGACTATTTACAATAAGCAATGTGGAGTTAATGCAGATAGCAGCAAGAATATCACGGATTACTACTGGGCTTGTTAACTAGGTCGGGAATGACAGGAAGATTATTCAAGTCACAATCAGGAATACCAGCTCTCACCGGTATGTTTCGAATACTGGTACTGAAACTTGAGTTCATATGACCCAGGATAGTTGTTTTTAAATCTTCTTCAATCTTCCTAAGGTTTTCCTGAATGGTTTAAAGTACCATGAATCAATAGGTGGAGTATAAATAAAACAATAATAATGTTACATAACGCGGATAAACATATCCACACCTGATCCTTCATAGTGATACCAATTGAGACAATAGGTCCAATGGGCGTCATCTGATCAATACAATAGTTACCCCTCTATTATAATTACAGTTGTCGCCTTTATAAGAAACTTATCCGGAAAGAGACACTTTAAGGGCTGTCATGACGTCATTAGCCTCTTCAGTACGTGTTTTCATATTTATTCTGCTTACTTTTTGGCGAATTTATACAGCTTCAGTAACTTGTATGGGGATCAGACTCTGGCCATTATTCTTCTCACCTCTATAGACCTTCCTGATGTCAATCTCGCCTCATCACACCAAAACCTCATAATAAAAATGCGTCCTTCTACTGAGGGCGTTAAGCTCTATTACGTCATGCATAAACAACAATGATTTTACTCTATCATTTTTAATTTTCGCCCTCACTCCATGAACATTCCATGACGAAAGAACCACAAGTTCTTGTAAGGATCCCATTATTAAAAGATCGATAAATAAAAAAAACATGAAGCAGGATGCTAGCTGTCAATCACTAAAATCATTTCGGTAAACTTTTCCTACGTGTGAATCCAGGTTTACAACACAACCATCACTTTCCGGTCTCTACTTTTCTGTAGATTCCGCTTGCCTCAACCGCTTCCACTCCTTAATATTTGGATGCACGTTATTTCTTCACAAAGATACGACTGTACAATTCACCAGCATCTTTCAGTTTACCTTTCTTACTGAGCACCTTGTCCCTTGCTATTCAGGACAATAGTTTTACCACCATCGGCCTCTTCCTCCCTCCTCCTCCGTATTGACCTATTTTCTTTTAATAAATTCGATGTTAAGGGCTATATCTATTTGACGCAAGACCTTCAGCAACGTGCCTTGTTCTGTAGTCGCTCCTTCCAGACTCTCACTTTCATCCAGGACGACAAGAACGACTACTCGTTTTTCTTTCTGTTATATCGACATTTTCTACAATACTCTATTGGCGAACAATGACTTCCATCTTTTCTTGCAAATGAAACAACTTCCTGTTGATGGCACTCTCAGTAAAGGAAAATGTATTCCTTAGTTCACATAACTCTGTAGAATTATAAAAATGCGTCCCAGTACGTCTCATTACGTCATTACCCAATGCGTGGGCCATTGCTCCCGTTTTAGGGTCTCAGCTAAATTACTTGTCCATCCATGCTAACAGACATATGAAATATCACAGTCTTCGATGGAAAGGTGTCGTCTGTTTGGATTCTTACTGTGCATGGGCACTCAGATAGCTTGGTCAAGGAGAATGGCAGACAGTTCACTTTTTTCCTTATCTATTAATACAAAGCTCCTATTAATAATAAGTAGATATCCAGAGTTTGATAGAACACCTTTTAAACTTCATGGACTCTGAAATGATCGTAAGCATTGCAGAGGTTCGAGGAGAAGTAAGAGTTTTATCAATAGCTCCCAATCCGGTGTTTACACTTCAAGCAGGACTACCACATCTCACCAACTATATAACAGTCCATAATCAAACTTGAACAACTCATAATTCATTTACCTCCTAGAACCCATATCACATAAAACTTGCATCACAAACACCACACAATAACTAATTATACCAAAATCATACTATATAAAATGGCATCAGATGGCATAATTACGACCGGGCACACCACAACCAAAATTATACAGCCAAAACAAACACACACACACACACACACACACACACACACACACACACACACACACACACACACACATAAAAAATCAATGACTTGATATAGACATATAAATGAATTAGATAAAAAAAAAAAGAAATTAATAGATAAAATAACAACAATGATAATAGTGATCATAGTAGTAGTAGTAGTAGTAGTAGTAGTAGTAGTAGTAGTAGTAGTTGTTGTTGTTGTTGTTGTTGTTGTTGTTGTTGTTGCTGTTGTTGTTGTTGTAATAATAGTAATAAGGATGATGATGATGATCATGATTATGATAACAATGATAATAATAATAATAATAATAATAATAATAATAATAATAATAATAATAATAATAATAATAATAATAATAATGATAATAATAATAATAATAATAATAATAATAATATAAAATTATAATAATGATAATA
>CM035177.1:3751339-3765901 GCA_020233015.1 Callinectes sapidus | reverse complement strand
ATATATATATATATATATATATATATATTAGTGAGATCAACATTGACCTATGGAGAAGAAACCGGGCTCATCAAGAAATTAGATATGGCTGAAATGAGGAAGTTACGTGGGATGTGCAGAGCTGCAAGATATGACAAAATAAATAAAAGGATAAGAGGAACAACTAAAGTAACGGAAACATTAAAGAAAGTGCAAGACAGAAGAGTACAACGGTATGATCATGTAATGAGAAGGGAGGATGATCACTTAGGCGAAAATTTCATGTACATGGATGTGGAGGGTAGAAGGTAGAGAGGAAGGCCGAAGAGAAGATGGATGGAGTAGGTGGAGGGAGAATTATGAGAGAAAAATTTGACTGGAGATGAATATGGTGATAGAGGACTATGGAAGCGAACTATAAGAAATAACAACCACGTACAAGGACAGGAAAAGCTACGAAAGAAGAAGAAGAAGAAGAAGAAGAAGAAGAAGAAGAAGAAGAAGAAGAAGAAGAAGAAGAAGAAGAAGAATAGTCCAAACGCATCCTAACTTAATATTTACTGGTCTTCTCCTCCTCCTCCTCCATGTACTCATGACCCATCTTCTATAGCCACAGTAATTTCTTTAAAAGGAAAGTTGTCTTTGTTTTTGTTCAAATTCGTGGCTAAAGTCGCGGAAAATTGGTAGTGATACTTTATCTAAATGTTTCTGTCTTTCAACTTTGTAACTTCGAAATTCGTGGGTGCGGCAAAGAACCCCAAAGCCTAGTTCTGGTATCTATCTATATATAATACCTAACCTAACTATCTATCTATCTATCTATATTTTCATCTATATATTATGTATTTAGTTTATTTGTTTGTTTATCTATTCAAGTTAGTGTGTGTGTGTGTGTGTGTGTGTGTGTGTGTGTGTGTGTGTGTGTGCGTGTGTGTGTGTGTGTGTGTGTATGTGCTCGCGCGAGTGTAAAAGCAACTTTTATGCATATCTTTATCTTTTTTTTTTTTTTAGTGTGTGTGTGTGTGTGTGTGTGTGTGTGTGTGTGTGTGCACATGAAAGCCTGCGTGCATACATGAGTACTGCTCCGCTCGCTAGTTATCCTAGTCAAGGCCAATATTTAGCTCAAATAAACATTCCATATTACAATGCTGATTTATTGTCTTCTTTCCTGAACATCAAAAAGGAGATGTTTTTATACATACGCCAGTTACCACTTACAAAAAACATCTATAAGTGGCTGATGATGATAAGACATATGCAATTATCGAACCAGTTACAATTTACCGTCCAATTGACGATAGGATATTGGTAGGAATAAAAGAAGAAATTATGAAATATATACATCAGGAGAATAGTGAGTGGTAGGAACTAAATAAAAGATCAGATGCCGTTATAAAGGCATACGCTCTAACACTTGACTCAGCGCCAAGTTGCCGAGTGGTAAATATGAAAATTAAGATAAGTTTTGTATATTGTATGTTATCTTTTTTTTCTATGTGGAAAAGCTATTACGTTAGTATGTGGTAGCCGTACTTGGGCAGCAAAGACCTTATATTCCTTACTCTATGACACCACTTCTGGTGCCGTTATCTACCTCTTCTTCTGTGTTCTTTCATTTTAAAGATCTTACCTTTTGATGAGGTTTAACTTCAAAGAATACTGTTAGGCTAGATTTATATTTCAAGTCTGAGCTGCACTTCTCATTCCTTTCCCATCGTTAGTTTCCTAGGGCAGGCTTCAGCCTATCTAATTTCCACATTTTTTTTTTTTTTTTTCCGATTTTCATTCAATGGCAAGGGTAATGTGAAACTGCTGAAAACAAACAAACAAACAAAATAAAACCTCCAAATAAAGGGAAACTAGCCTCCCCATCTCCCTCGCCATTTGGGTCTCAGTCACCAACTAATGCATACCATTGTTCTGAGCTTCTGAGGCCTACATTAGTACCATAACCTCATTATTTACAACAACTAAGACTTACATAAAAGAAATTGTTTACCTGTAATGGGTGGAGGTGATGAGCACAAATAGAAGAATAAGGAGACAAACACTTACCTAGGGCCACTTTACAATATTATTTTCATGTAAATCTACTGACCTTGGGTTCTTGGACCCAATAATACATATGTATGTATGTGTGTGTGTGTGTGTGTGTGTGTGTGTGTGTGTGTGTGTGTGTGTGTGTGTGTGTCTATATATATATATACTAGTATATATATATATATATATATATATATATATATATATATATATATATATATATATATATATATATATATATATATATATACACACCAGTATCCAGGAAAGCAGTGTGAGGAGATGGAAAGGCCTTTTACATTTGTGACGTTCTCAATGGAAGATGAATAGCTGATGTGGATAGAAGAGAGTGAGGGGTTGGGCTGATGAAGGAAACAATCTCTATGGTCACCATAATGTTTTGGAACGCAAGCAGAGGAAGATGAGAATGGAGGATGAATTCACGATGAGCACGGAGAGTGGAGAGTTTCCCGACGAGGAGTGGGAGTGAGGACCGTAGTTATAATGGCGGCAGTCTTGGAGAGAATGGCCTAGTTTCTTATGAAAGGATCAGAAGACACTGGGTCGAAGGAATGGCGACCAGATTAATCGATAAGTACTTCACAGTTGAAAGCATAGAGTTCTATGAGGCGGCAACACGTAAAAGTCACACGTCTGTTACGCGAGACAGATTGAGAGTAGTTCTGGCTAGAAGAGGGATGGCGAGAATTTAAACGACCACAATGATATGGGCGATATGGGGGAGAGGGAGAAGGGGGAGATAAAGGAGCCTAAATCGGAGTAGAGTCGGTGATGAGGTGTTTGTCCGTGATTTGTTTGTATATGTCATACAGGAAGTAAGATTTAGTGAATTCACTATATCACTGGCAGCATGGAAATTTGGGACGTCGAGAAAGGTTGCAAAAAAGAAGGTATGCAAAAAGATGTTTGAGTTCGTCTTTGGAAAGAGTCGTCAAAGAAAAGGTTAGAATCTTGAAGTTGGATGATAACCTCAGAGCCAAGGGAGGAAGCAAGATTTTCAGCTTGGAAAGGGTTAGACAGAGAACGATCGTGTTGAGTGATAGAGGAAGACCATACATAGAAGAAAATGTATGGCTCCAAGCTTAGAGTGGCTTTGAAAGTGGTTTCTGATTTCTGAAGTGAAAGCATCAAAGGAAATAAGGAAAGCGAATTTGTCTGTCCTTACTAGGAGGCCACCAAAACTAGAGTCGTCAAAGGAGATATGAAATTTGAGAATGGATAGCGTTTATTTGTCAGAGGAGGCAGATCGTTTCATACATTCGTCAGTGACACTGTCAATGAAATTATGGAGAGTCTCATGGCTATTCCCAGAGAAGTTTGGAAGAAAAGAAGGCCCGTTTATGAAAGTTATGTGTTGATGAGTAGATTCAGACATGATGGGTGGTGAAGGGAAGGGAGAGAGACCCTTGAGAACGTAAGCGCATAAAACAAGGGACACGCACACAATGACACAAAATATCACACAACACAAATAAATAATGAGACAAACCAGACAGGAGATAATAGAGACAGACGACAGAATCAGAACGATAGAGAACACTTAAAAAACACTGTATAAATAGGAAACAGGAAGGGAAATAGATAAATTATGTACTTAAATTTCATGGAAGTGGAACAGCAGGAGGCTGAGGGGTAGATGAGAAGTTAGAATAATGTCCACATTGCCTTTTGTGTATGTGTTAGTAAGCTCAAATCGACGCGTTTTCCAGAGTTTTGTTAGTTAACTGTAATACAATCCATAATTATTGATACGAGTATACATTTGGGTCAGACTTAGTTGCTTGGACGATTTCATAATAAGTGTTTTCTTGATCTTTTTATGTAAATCAATTGACCAGAAAACCCAATATTGTGAAATAATATATTGGAAAAGGCCATTGCAGATCAACAAATAGAGATGAATTAACGAAACTTTATGTACTCACCGACATTATTAATTCCTGTCTCAGCCCTGACTCTCGAGGGTATGTAAAACATTTAATGTCTTTCTGTCTTTCACTGTATTTTCTTATATGTACATGTGTATAGAACACCAAAATGGTGCAAGTCTGGTTTCCTGCAGTCATAGAGAGCTGATGCTCACCACTGTGTTACTCCAAGACGCTTCTCCTGGCCATCACCACAGCTGCATCTCCGCACAGCCGGCTAATTTTGATGACTATCTAGTCAATATAAAGAACTCTTCCTATGACACTTTTTACATTGGTGATAAGATAACATCATACTCAATAATGGAAATAAAACATATTATCAAATAAGTGATCTCTGTGTGTGTCACCGCATGTTAATTACAATAACTTACCCTACATTTATTTTAAGCAACTACAGTTCTCTGCACATTTAATCATGAAATCGGATGCTAAAATCAGCATGGTTTCCTGAAGCAGTTGCATTGGGAAGAAAAAAGGATATGAACTTATAGGAACTCCCGAATGACATCAGTCCAATTCTCACGGCTGTTTATAAGGAATTTAAGCAAGAAAACTACAATATATAATTCATATCCTAAGATGTGAGAGAGAGAGAGAGAAAGAGAGAGAGAGAGAGAGAGAGAGAGAGAGAGAGAGAGAGAGAGAGAGAGAGAGAGAGAGAGAGAGAGAGAGAGAGAGAGAGAGTGTGTGTGTGTGTGTGTAAGTAGGTAAGTAAGTAAGCAAGTAAGTAAAGGTTTATTGCCCAACAGATTGTACAGTATTCATACATTTGAGGAAGTGAAGTATTTAAGAATTGGCATAGACTGTCAAGCCGAAGCTTCCCAACAGTCATATTTACAAAAATACACATAGTATGATTTACGTTTACGCACACAAAATCGGCAATATTTACATACATTATTTTCTTGAGTAGTAGTAGAATTAATAGTAAAAAACAAAGATAACGGCCATCACAAATTCTAATAGTAATGTCATTAAAAGGAAACTAACAATAAGACGACAGGTAGAAGGAAAGTAAATAAAATAAAAAATAAAGATAATTTACACAGTTACTAGCACTGCAAAAATCATAACCAAGCACCTTAAAGTGAAAATATCAACGACAATAATGAAAGCACGGGATAACAATAATATCTGTATAACAGTTGTGAAATTAAATTTAATCACGCACTAGCTGCTACCTTACAACACAAGAAAAAAATCAATACATGGTAAAGTATAGTATTGGCAAGTAAGTATAGGCAAGTTATTGAGAAATAAGAAAAAAAAAAATGATGAACGTTATGAATGACAATTAGGTAATGTTACGTATTTTGGCAATTATATAGGTATGTTTTTAAAGATTTCTTGAAAGTATTATAAGGTGTGTTTACACGTCTAAAAGGATGACCACCACGTGTGAAATATTTAAAGATACTGAAGTATAGAAAATATTTATGAATATTGCTGAAAGCAAGAAAATTTGGTGTTTTAGAAATATTTCTTGTTGATTGCTCATAAAAAAGCATAAATCTGAAAATTTTATTTTGAGATATAGTAACTTTTTTTTATGAAAGACTGGCAAGTACATGCCCAGATTGCAACACAGTAAGTCAGGAGGTGAGAGCATAAAGTGTAATAGATACTCGTAAGAGCCTCAAAAGTAAAATTATTGCGTATTCTGTATAAAATTCTACACATCCTTGCTAATTTGTTGACAAAAAATATCTGTTGACTCCAATTCATATTTTTCATCTAGACATACTCCCAGAAATTTAGTAAATTTCACTCTGTCTACTGTGTTTCCTGCAATGGTGACAGGGGGAAAGTTATGTTGTACTGAACGTTTTGGGAAAAATATGTAGTTAGTTTTTTTAGTGTTAAGACGTAGATTGTTAATTTTAGTCCAATTATTATTTCTTTCTAGTTCTATCATTAAATTTATGTGAAAATTATTGATATCTGAGTCATCTAATAATAAATTCGTGTCATCTGCATAAATAATATATTTAAATTTTGAACTGACGTTAACAATATCATAAATGTAAATAAGGAAAAATGTTGGTCCTAGGATTGATCCTTGCGGAACACCTTTACATATAGTTCTGAAAGAAGAATGTGTGGAATTGTAGTGTACACATTGTGATCTATTGGATAAGTAACTTTGGAATAGTTTTAAAGGAATGCCTCTAATTCCATAATGATAAAGCTTGTTAAGCAAAATTGTGTGGCTCAAAGTGTCAAATGCTTTAGACAGGTCCAAAAATATTCTTATTAAATATCGTTTTTTCTCTAGATAATTGTTGTGGGGTAAGGAAACTTGGAAGCCACGCTTCACCAAGCTTTACTCTTCTTAAAGGTTAGGTACAGCCTGCAAGTCAAAGAAATAACACTTCTAAGTATAATGCTAAATAACTGTGACATACTAAGTAATTGTGGATACATACAAATAAGCAATATATATATTGAGAGGTACAATAAGGAAATAAATAAGAGACACCTACATCTCATCCATCGGCGTCAAGCCCGCTCATCCCGCCAATCCAAACATAAACAAGTATGAAAGTGTCCGCTGGCAAAACATGAAAATGTCACAGTATCAAAACATATACAACTCATAATACAACAATAATGATATACATTACATGTAAACTGTAAAATGGCTGTTTCTGTGGAACGACGTGGCCTGAATCCAGGTTGATTATCTGTTAGTAGGTCATTATTTTCAAGGAAGTTAATAAGACGGTAATTAATAACTTTTTCAAAGATTTTGCTAAAAGCTGGAAGAACTGAGATAGGCCTGTAGTTTTTATTGTCCGATCTGTAGCCTGATTTGAGCAATGGAATTACTTTTGCTTTTTTTAGTGCGTCAGGAAATGTACCAATTTTTAGTGATATATTACTATGTGTGTTAGTGGAGTAATTATGATATTTGCTGTCCGTTTTATAACAACTGGGGAAATGTCTTCATAACCACATGCAGATGTTTTAAATGATTTAATACAATTTTCTATTTCTGCGTTTGTGGCTGGAAACAAGAACAAGGAAAAATTTGGAGAGTGGTGTAAGTAATCCAAATGTTCACTCCCTACATTTTCTGTTGCTTGTTCTCCTGCTTTCATAAAATGTTCATTAAATTTTTCAGGAATATTAACACAATCTGGTTTAAGATCAATTTTACTACACTTGCCAGCTGTTAATTGACCAAGTATGTTATTTATACATTTCCAATGTGACTTGGGATTACCTTGATTGGCTACTAATTGATCCTGGTGATACTTTCTCTTTGCTGCTTTTAGAATTTATGCTAGTCTATTTCTATAGGATTTATATTGTTCTTTAAACGTCAGTGGCCATTTATATGCTAATTTTTCCAGTCTACGTTTTCTCTGATACTTTTCTTTAATGCTGGAGTAATATGTGGACTACGATTACTTTTGTTGCTCATCTTGCAGTTTTTTTTTTTTTTTTTTTTTTTCAGGAAAACATTCATCATATTTTTTTCTTGAAGTTACTGTAAAACATGTTATAGAAGCTATTAGGACAAGTACAAGTAATTATTTCGGACTAATCAATGTGCGAGAGTGAAATACTAAATGCATTTAAAGCTTCCTGAGTGAAAGTTCTTATTGTTTTATATACCGGAGGGAACTGAAGGTTATTGCATTTAAATAGAGACACAACTGGGAAATGATCAGTAATGTCAGTCTTAATGACGTAATTACCTACATTATGCTCAATATATGTCGACCAAATTTTATCGGTAATGGTGGCTGATGTGGCAGTAACTCTTGTTGGCAAGGTTGTAAGTGGAAACAAAAAGTAACTATTACATTAAATTATTTAGATCCTTTATATTTGCATTATTTTGTAATTGTAAATTTAGATTAAGCTCTCCAAAAAATAAAATTTCATTATAATTATTGCCTTTCGTAACAGTTCGAATTTCATTTAAAGCATTAAGAAAATTGTCAACATTACCTTGAGGAGATCTATATATACCTAAATAAAAACAAGAACGTTTTACCACTAAATTTAGCTTCTACTGTAACTTTTAATAAAAGATTCCATGTAATTAAGACTATTTACCATACTTCCTGTATACTTGTTGGAGACATATACTGCCACACCCCCACCATACCTGTTTCTATTATTTGAGTACATAGTGTATGATGGTAAATTGTACGAAGATGAAATACCAGTGTCAAGCCTCGTTTCAGTGAGACCAAGTACATCGTAAAATATACTGTCAGATAACACTGTGTCTTAGAAATATTGAAAATTGGTAGAAACAGATATAATATTCAATGTTAATAAATATAGATCACAGTCATTACATAAAGATGTAAACTCATCAAGAAAAACATATTCAGATTTAGGAAAAGTGGTGTACCTAGATCTTATGTAAAATTGATTAACACCTAGATCATTATTGTAGTTATCATCTTGAGCACTTAAAGGATCAAAGCTTTCATTGACTTCAGGCTTCATTACATCAACATTTTCAAAAATATTCAATAAATCTTCATCAGATAAATTACTTAATGGAAAAGAGAAATTATCTAACATCATGAGTAATGATGATTAGAAATTAAGTGAAAACAGTTTTGACAATGACAAACCATGATAACACCGAAAGTATGACAGAACACATAGAACAATAACACAGAAATAACAAGAATAATAATCATCACCAAAATGACGCAATAGCAACAGTGACAAATAATGATGATGATGATGATAATAATAATAATAATAATAATAATAATAATAATAATAATAATAATAATAATAATAATAATAAAATAAAATTAATAAAGATGATAATAATAATAATAATAATAATAATAATAATAATAATAATAATAATAATAATAATAATAATAATAACAATAAGACCAGCATAAGAAACCGTAGCAATGATAATGCATATTAATTGACTGACATAATAGTAGCAGTAGTAGTAGTAGTAGTAGTAGTAGTAGTAGTAGTAGTAGTAGTAGTAGTAGTAGTAGAAGCCGTAAGAGTAGTGGTCATAGTAATAGTAGTGGTAGTAGTAGTAGTCGTAAGAGTGGTAGTCATAGTAATAGTAGTGGTAGTAGTAGTAGTAGTAATAGTGTAGTAGTGGTATAATAAGAGTAGTAATAATAGTAATAGTGGTAGCAGTGAATGTGGTAGTAACAATATAGCTAGCAGTATCAACAAGCTGCAGTAGCAGCAATGAAAACACTAATATCAATATTAATAGCACAATAGTATATATAGCGTGTATATATGAAAGAACATTATCAAATCAATGTGATTTTAATAATACAAACATTTGAATCGATGAGGATGCTTCAGTTTCTTTCGCTACTTCGTGCACTTTTGCGCCGTGGTGGAGCAACGGCAGGCGAAGCCAGGATCAACACATACAAGGTCCGCCAGATTGAATCCTCCCGCTCTCTAGTGACGTCACGTGCGCCACTCGCGCGGGAGTAGATGGCAGACTCCCACTTCTTATTTCTATATTATTGTGTTTTTAACGTGATTTTGCGATATATATTAGCACTTATATAGGTCCAGAGACAAATAAAAATGTTTTGTATTAGTAATAGCCATGGAAGAAGAGCAATTTGAACCAACAAGCAGCCTACAATACGAATAATCAAAACAATGTTCATCATCCAACCACCTTTAAGTCTCACACATATTATATACAAACAAGTGAATAATACATACAGATGGAGGTTAACGTTAGGATTTGAGGCCCACAACAGTACACATACAATTATAAATTAATATCACAGAGATGAAGGTAGGTTAATATTAGGATTTTAGGCCTGCAACAGTACATATACAATCATTAATTAATATCACAGGGATGAAGGAAGGTTAATATTAGGATTTGAGGTCTACAACAGTACATATACAATCATAGATTAATAAATTAATATCAGGTAGGTGAAAGTAAGCTGTGGTAATAATAATAATAATGACAATAATAATGATAATAATAATAATAATAATAATAATAATAATAATAATAATAATAATAATAATAATAATAATAATAACAATCTTCTTCATACAGCTTTATTAGCCCGTCTTTATACGGGGTCACCTTTATGTCTCTGTTTTCATCTTTTTCCTTGCATAACTCCTGGAATCACTGCTTGCTTGTTTTGCTTGTGTTATTTTCTTATTAAGATGCCTTATCATGAAGACGATTGATATTTTTGCATAAAATGACACCACATCTGAAGGTAAATTTACTACTGCAAGCTGTATATCCTTAATTTTGCAATTAGTCATTACCTCTCTCAAGCACTTGCCATCATCGTTATCTTGACCGACGTTATTTTTGTCACTGAGCAACCTTGCATCTTTTCCTAACACATACTTTTTTAGTCTTTTCTTGAATGTGACAAAGTCTGGATGATCGTGAGGTCCACACATTTGTCTTATACAACCAAAGAACCGTTCAAAGGCAATCTTGATTTAGTTTTCTAGTCCTAATGAATTCAATATTGAAATTTTCCTTCAGCATGACATATAACCCCATAAGTGAGTGACTGGACAAAACAATTCCTTTTTGGAAGTTACAGACAGACCCAGATGCAGAGTTATTCCCTTTCATGGTTGACATCATTTTCACCATTTTCAGCAGTACATTTGTTTGGGTTTCAATATGAATGCCATAAGCACACCGTTCTTTTTTGTCACTGTATATTGAGGAGTTCATGACATCAAACCATTCATCTGTCAGAGTAAGAAAATCAGCAGTTTGTTTCCAGTTTGTTATGTGCATTTTTTGGAAATCTAAAGTATCTAATACCAGTGCCTACTGTCTTGACTTTGGTATTAAAACAGCCATACACTGCGCATACACTAGGCATTGCTTACGATTCACCTTTCCTGTACTCCACACCTGGCCGTACTAACTCAGCCAAGCTACTCAGGTCAAGGTGGCGCGCGTGACGTCACGCCAAGCACCCCCCCCCCCCCCCCCCCCCCCCCCCCCCCGATCCGCGACCTCACCAATCTGGCGGACCTTGTATGTGATCTTGGGCGAAGCAGTGCGTGAGCCGCCCGGCCGTAGAGTAGGGGCAAGAGAAGCGGTGTGAGAGCTGCCCGGCTGTGGGGAGGAAATGGTCAGATGCCCATCGTCCTTCCCGGTCCACACGCCCGCTGACTCGACATTGACAACACCACCAGCGGTGTCAGCAGCGTCGGTCACAGGCTCCGATCCGCCCTGCGCGCCACCAGGCACGCCCCCACCCACAGCACCCGTCACCTCTGTCGACTGCTGCCCTCGTCCTGTATCATCCTCGTTTGTTCTCTCCCGTATGATGAGTTTGGTGTGGCGGAAGAAAGCTATCTTTCCTTCGGCTCTTGCTTGCTTAAACAGGGGCATCTGAGCATTCTTGATAGCTTGCGATGTTGGTGACAAATCTTCACTCAAAAATATGTTCGTGCCCTTAAGATATCTTCCTCGCCTGATTGCAGCATCCCTATCACCATAACGAGTGAAGCGAGCCACAATCGTTCGAGGCCTGGAGTCTCGGCGGGGTCCAACCCTATGGGCTCGTTCCAGGACAACACCAGGCAGCTGAAGCTTCGTCTCCAAGAGGGAAGTCACGGCCGCTGATGTCTGTTCCCAGGTCTCGTTTCCATTCTCTTCCAATCCATTTATCCGCAAATTCTTCCGTCTGCTGTAATCCTCCTGATATACTACTTTATCTTCAAGATTTTTCATTGTAATGTTGAATGAGTTAACTTGTTTGGTTAAGTTCTCAATTTTGCTTTTATCATCTCTCCTCTCTGTGTCGTGGACCTTAGCCTTTGACTTCAGGTCGTCAACTTCGCTTTGTGTGAATTTCAAGCTGGTAGTAAGCTCAGAGATTTTATTTTCAAGCTTGCTTATATGATCATGCATTTCTTTGGCAACCGTATCCAATGATAGCTTGAATGCTCGCTCCTGCGATTCCAGCATCATCTTGAAAGCAGTCAAATCCATAGCAGCATCCATGAAGCAGTGACGGCAATGAACCAGTGACGTCACAGAAGTCTCAGCGCATGCGCCAAAAATGAGCAGTCCGGCCAGGAGGGGTTTAGACTCAGTGGCTTGATTTTGTTTTTTTTCCTTTTTGGCTAAAACAGCTATATCCAAACTTCACTGTGTCACTTTGGCTACCCTGCCTAGTCAACAGTAAACTTTTGTAACTTGCAGTAATGTTCTGTAGTTGTAGATGCTGTAGAACCACTTCAATTCTTGATATATTAGCAGACGAAGTTCTGTGCCAGTGTAAACAAGGCAGGTGACACCGTGTTATTCACCTCGGTCGCCTGCTGGTCACCCAGCCAGCCTTTCCCTACGGAGGGAGCTCAGAGCTCATGTTGACCGATCTTTGGGTAGGGCTGAGACCACATCACACACTACACACCGGGACAGCGAGGCCACAACCCCTCGAGTTACATCCCATACCTACTTGCTGCTAGGTGAACAGGGGCTTGATACACATTTGGAGGCTTGCCCACTTGCCTCGCCGCGCCCGGGACTCGAACCCGGCCCCTCTCGGTTGTGAGCCGAGCGTGCTAACCACTACACTACGCGGTGTGTGTGTGTGTGTGTGTGTTTTACATGAGTCAAACATTTGTTACATTGTTTAATCTAGACCGTCAAAGGTTGGAAATGATCTCAGAAAGTTACCTGACAGTAGCTATGTGGAATTAATCGTTTTCAATCGAGATTAAGCTTGATCTTAAAGTATTTACCTCTTACGATGAAGGTGACGATTTGATTACCATAATCCACAATGGCGTTGTATTTATGCAATAGGTGCACTCCCATCACTAAATCAACAACTCCCTGTTCTATCAACTCAACATTTTCTGTCTCCAGGCAATGGTTATCTCCTAGGTCTATTGATATGCGCTGGGGCATTTTGTTCTTGTTCCTCTCGTCAGTTAAGACGTTGAGAGCGTGCCTAGATAAGTAGAAGTTCTCGGCCCCCGTGTCCAGAATCACGGACAAGGAGCTTGTAAACTCGGCGTTCGCTCTTTGAACCCAGAAGCTTAGCATTTCATCTTGATCTTTGATTTTACTGTTCTGGATCAAGCGAGTCGGTTCTGCAATGTACAAGCTGCTTCCGCTCTTGCTAAAAGCTTGTACCATGGCACCTCGCTTGAGGAGGTGCACGTCCAGTACTACGTCGTCAGGATTGTAGAATCTTTCAAGAGCCTCAGAAAGAACCTGAACTGATGTACGAATATTCACTCCCCCCGCCAGAGTGATCAACACGTTCTTCACGGTAAAGAACTCTACTTTCTGGTTGCCCATCCACAGGTGGTAAGTTTCCCTCTCCGTCTTCTGATTAATATTGAGGTCCAGCTTCTTGGCCAGTGAGGAGAACATAAAAGTTTTGCTGGTGCCGGAGTCCAACACAAAGCTGCACTGCTTACCATTCATCAAACCCCACACCCTGTTACCCTCCTTAACCTCTATCCGCAGGTTTTGGATAATGCTGGATTCCTCACTTACCACGGCCACAGGTTCTGTCATTATGAGATTCAGGGTCTCTTTCTTGTTACCAAAGGCCTTGTCTTCCTTGAGTGCTGGATTCATAAATCGAGATATTCCTGTTCGAAAACAAAAATAAAAATGTCTTGGCATGTAATTTCAAACATCACAGAAAAGAATACAGGTGTGTATATATATATATATATATATATATATATATATATATATATATATATATATATATATATATATATATATATATATATATATATATATATATTATAGTGTGTGTGTGTGTGTGTGTGTGTGCAATTCACTGTCGCGGTCGCCTGCCGGTTACCCAGCCAGCCTTTTCCCTATACGGAGCGAGCTCAGAGCTCACAGACCGATCTTCGGGAAGGGCTGAAACCACATCACACGCTACACACCGGGACAGCGAAGCCACAACCCCTCGAGTTACATCCCGTACTTACTTGCTGCTAGGTGAACAGGGGCTACATACACATTAAGAGGTTTGCCCATTTGCCTCGCTGCGCCCGGGACTTGAACCCGGGCCCTCTCGGTTGTGAACCGAGCGTGCTAACGACTACACTACACGGTGTGTGTGTGTGTGTGTGTGTGTGTGTGTGTGTGTGTGTTTATCTAGTTGTATTTACCTAGTTGTATTACATAGTGTCCCGTCTCCATATCTCCATATGTCCAACATTTCCTTGAATTTATGTATATTGGTTGCTGTAACAACCTCCTCTTTTAATCCATTCCAGGTGTCCACAATTTTATGTGGAAAACTACTTTTTGTGTACTTTAGACACAGATTTTTTCTGATCTTCCTTGTGTGTTCTCTCATCTGTCTAGTTTCTTCTTCCATCATCAGCAGGTTTTGCGTGTCCAGCTTTTCCATACCATTTACTATTTCACATATAGAGTTATTAGATCTACTCTCTCTCTCTCTCTCTCTCTCTCTCTCTCTCTCTCTCTCTCTCTCTCTCTCTCTCTCTCTCTCTCTCTCTCTCTCTCTCTCTCTCTCTCTCTCTCTCTCTCTTCTATATTGTAGAGTTGGCAGTCCCATTTCTTTTAATCTGTCTTCATATGTCAACTCCCTTAATTCTG
>CM035177.1:3719529-3751239 GCA_020233015.1 Callinectes sapidus | reverse complement strand
GGCCCCCTCACACGAGGCGTTTTCCAACGCGCGTTAGCAAACGCGCGTTAGCAAAGTCAATGGTATCCTATAGGACGCCTCACACGCAACGCGGCGTTTTTCCTGACTCTGCGGTTACGTCGAGTATCTAGCTAACGCCGCGTTTTTCAAGCGGCGCGCTCTCTAATTGGCTGCGCTACTACCAATGGGGCGAGAGATTGTGTTACTATGGCAACCCCTGCGATACTCCACGTGCAGGGTTGAGGATTTCACTGACATTCTAAAATAATTGAAAAACTTGGTTTTATGTTCTCTCAGACGCGGGTACAAGGTGGTGTACATGCCATGGGCAGGTCTGTCTTGCAATATTGGATGAACCCAATATTTTCTATTTCGCTGTTTGCGCCGCTTCAAACGGCGATGCAATAGCCCAACACACACTGCCTCTTCCACGTCCATCCTGGCACTGGTTGTGTGGATCTCTGCATTGTTTTTGGCGCGCAAACACACACACACACACACACACACACACACAAAACGTCGCGTTAACGCGCGTTTAGAAACGCCTCGTGTGAAGGATAGCGCGGAACGCCGCGTTTCCTAACGCGCGTTAGCAAAGTCAATGGTATCCTATGGGCCCCCTCACACGAGGCGTTTTCCAACGCGCGTTAGGAAACGCGGCGTTCCGCGCTATCCTTCACACGAGGCGTTTCTAAACGCGCGTTCACGCGACGTTTTGTGTGTGTGTGTGTGTGTGTGTGTGTGTGTGTGTTTGCGCGCCAAAAACAATGCAGAGATCCACACAACCAGTGCCAGGCTGGATGTGGAAGAGGCAGTGTGTGTTTGGCTATTGCATCGCCGTTTGAAGCGGCGCAAACAGCGAAATAGAAAATATTGGGGTCATCCAATATTGCAAGACAGATCTGCCCATGGCATGTACACCACCTTGTACCCGCGTCTGAGAGAACATAAAACCAAGTTTTTCAATTATTTTAGAATGTCAGTGAAATCTTCAACCCTCCACGTGGAGTATCGCAGGGGTTGCCATAGTAACACAATCTCTCTCCCCATTGGTAGTAGCGCAGCCAATTAGAGAGCGCGCCGCTTGAAAAACGCGGCGTGACCCCTCACACGCAACGCGGCGTTTTTCCTGACGCCGCGGTTACGTCGAGTATCTAGCTAACGCCGCGTTTTTCAAGCGGCGCGCTCTCTGATTGGCTGCGCTACTACCAATGGGGAGAGAGATTGTGCGATACTCCACGTGGAGGGTTGAGGATTTCAGTGACATTCTAAAATAATTGAAAACCTTGGTTTTATGTTCTCTCAGACGCGGGTACAAGGTGGTGTACATGCCATGGGCAGGTCTGTCTTGCAATATTGGATGAACCAAATATTTTCTATTTCGCTGTTTGCGCCGCTTCAAACGGCGATGCAATAGCCAAACACACACTGCCTCTTCCACGTCCATCCTGGCACTGGTTGTGTGGATCTCTGCATTGTTTTTGGCGCGCAAACACACACACACACACACACACACACATACACACACACACACACACACACACACACACACACACAAAACGTCGCGTTAACGCGCGTTTAGAAACGCCTCGTGTGATAGCGCGGAACGCCGCGTTTCCTAACGCGCGTTGGAAAACGCCTCGTGTGAGGGGGCCCTAAGCTAGATACTCGACGTAACCGCGGCGTCAGGAAAAACGCCGCGTTGCGTGTGAGGGGCCCCCTCACACGAGGCGTTTTCCAACGCGCGTTAGGAAACGCGGCGTTCCGCGCTATCCTTCACACGAGGCGTTTCTAAACGCGCGTTAACGCGACGTTTTGTGTGTGTGTGTGTGTGTATGTGTGTGTGTGTGTGTGTGTTTGCGCGCCAAAAACAATGCAGAGATCCACACAACCAGTGCCAGGATGGACGTGGAAGAGGCAGTGTGTGTTTGGCTATTGCATCGCCGTTTTAAGCGGCGCAAACAGCGAAATAGAAAATATTGGGTTCATCCAATATTGCAAGACAGACCTGCCCATGGCATGTACACCACCTTGTACCCGCGTCTGAGAGAACATAAAACCAAGTTTTTCAATTATTTTAGAATGTCACTGAAATCTTCAACCCTCCACGTGGAGTATCGCACAATCTCTCTCCCCATTGGTAGTAGCGCAGCCAATCAGAGAGCGCGCCGCTTGAAAAACGCGGCGTTAGCTAGATACTCGACGTAACCGCGGCGTCAGGAAAAACGCCGCGTTGCGTGTGAGGGGTCCCATAGGATACCATTGACTTTGCTACCGCGCGTTTGCTAACGCGCGGTGGAAAACGCCTCGTGTGAGGGGGCCCATAGGATACCATTGACTTTGCTACCGCGCGTTTGCTAACGCGCGGTGGAAAACGCCTCAGCCCTTCAGGCAATATAGTCCGGTCACACGGATACAAATGAATTCCAGAGCAACATCATTAACAAATTAAATATTCAAGTCCTAAATCCTTCTCACTGATTTGGGTGCTGGCCATTCCAGTATATACGTAGAAATGAGCAGGCTGACATGCTAGCTCGGTTTGCCGCAGAGCTCGAGGGAGCGTGGAACATCCGTCGTGATCTGCAATCATGTCTCTGAATTGTTAAATCATCAGAGAAACTCCTATGGCAAAGTTACAGGGACAACCTTCACCTACTCACCATCAAACCCATCCTATGCGAGTGGGCTTCCTCCAATCGCCCCACAAGGCGGGAGGAGGTAGTCCTCGCATGCCTCAGGATGGGCTGCACCCTCCCCACCCACATGCTCCTTTACATAGCTAACACCTTCCCACCACAATGTTCCACATGTAATGTCATTCTCTCTGTCGATCACATCCTGCTTCACTGTGTGCGTTATCGTGAGGAGAGGCGGCCCTTGGCGGCGTATTGCCGGAGTCGCCGCCTCGCGCTAACGCAGACCACCCTTCTGGGTGACCAACACCCGGATGTGGTCGACAGACTGATCTACATGATTGAAACCAATTTAATCACAAAGTTGTGATTTATGTGTATACATTAAATCATGTATATAATCACTCTGTAAATATTTAATCGAAATATAAGCAAATAATTATTTGATATGAATTTATTATATATACGCAATACGTGCTAATATTATGTAACCATCATGTGTGTTTGCTTGTTGCCCCTCCGTCCCCTTGCCTTAAAGACAAAGGACAATAGTTTTGTGGTACAAGTAGGCACCCATTGTGAATGAGGCGTATGTGAAGGTTTGGCTGTTGTTTTTGGTTTTGTTACACTGAAAAAAAAAGTATAAAAAATAAATAAATGAAATAGAAAATTAAAATAATGATAACAATAAAATAACAAATAGATTAAAAGAAATAAATTAAAATACATATGATAATAAAAACAAAACAATTGCACTATTTGAAAAAAATAATAAAATGGCCTAATACCCATTTTAGGGTGATGAAAATAGTTCATGTTTGCAGTGAAACGTTGTGACAACAGTATTCATTTTAATAGTGACAAATTGATTGTTTTAGTGAGTGTTTCATGATCGACGGAAATTAAGTGTTATACTTTTGTTTTAGTTGTACTATCTATGCGGACTGTGGTTTCCTGTTGTATAATTAGCATTAATGTAGGTATTGCGTTGCACTGCTTGTGTCCCTTGGGGATGATTGTTGCTCGCCGTCAAGCAGGCAGTTTGGCTGGCGGCGCATTTCACCAGTGTGATGTAATGGAGGTACTGTATGAATTTTATGTAAAATGTGCTGTGTTCACTCGATAGGGTGATAAGGGTTGTTGTGAAGGGGGGTGAAGGAGGGAAGGAGGGTTGTGAAACGGTGAGAAGCTTTGTTATTTTTTGGGACGAATTTTGGTGGACTGGAAGGCTGATGATGAGGGGAGAAATGAGGGAGGAATGATAGTGATGTGGTGATAGGCTGTTATCATTTTTTTATATTTTTTTATTATTTTTATTTATTTACTTTTTTTTTTTCTTTTTGCGTGAATTTCGGTGGCTGGTGGTTGGCGAAGATGAGGGAGAGGCTAGTGACTCGGTGAAAGGCTTTTTCAACGAATTTTGGTGGGGGGACTGGCGGACTGGTAGGCTGATGGTGGAGGGTAGTGACATAGTGATATGCTGTTTCGTTATTTTTTTCGTGAATTGAGGTAAATATATTTGTGCTGCTGGAAATTGACGATGTGCGAACCTCGCAAAAAGTGGAACTAGCAAATGCTGAGGTAGACAGGAAGCAGACAAATGGGTTCTTACTGTGATGGGGCCATATGGCAACAAGGAAGGAAAGGAAGAGATAGTAAAAGAGATGAAAAAGTTTCTGATGCAGGCATGAGAAACACATGAGACGTTAGAAACTAGGAGACGTGGATGCAAAGTCTGTGTTTATCTTTGTCTCTCCCATAGGCTGAGAAGGATGATGGACAGCATGTGACCTGCAAAACATTCTAAAACTATAAAGGTAACAAGAAGAAAAAGGTCTTTGAAAGTAAGTCAGCTACTCTAGATTTTCCGGGCTCCTTCTGAAATAAGTTGAAGGGAACTCGGTAGTACCAAGGTATGAGTGCAACATTAAATAAATTTGGGTAAGTCTTTAAAAGGTGTCACTGACAATACGTATTAAGGAGTGCATCAATGGTTGTATTTTGATGCCTAGAATGCAAAATGAGCATTCCTGACCATCACTAAAAATTCTCTAGATTTAGGGATTATTTTTTCTAAATGTATCTATTGATATTTTTGTTATACACATAAACAACCATTGATGCATTCTAATTAAACCTAATCTAACCTAACCTAACTTAATGCAGAGTTTTTTTGTGTTTTATGCAAGACTTTAGCTTTAATACTAAATGAGTAATTTGAAAGGGAAAGTGTACAGAAGAAAAGTGGATGTCTACTTTTTAGAGGTGCACCCTTTTTAAATGTCAGTGAGACTGATGGGCAACTCTAGTAATAGGTACCTACATTATAACTATAAAACTATAAATGTGTGCATTTTTAACCAATAATTTCTCAAAATCTGTCGAATCAATCTGACATCTGTGTTCAGTGAACTAGGATACAATCAAACATCCTTAGAGAAACAAATTTTGCAAATGTTGAAGGATTATAGCACTATCAAAACATTAGGTCTCCCAAATCAATGGTATGAAGGGAATGAATTTACAATCACCTCTTAAGTACTTAAAATGGGACAGCTGGCAAACACCTTTCATATTGCTATTATTCTTACATACACTCCTTCCTCTTCCAAAATAAAGTGACTAGATTACTTCAATAAGTTAACTTAAAACAGCAGTAAAATAATAGTTACCTACAAATCAATATATAGTATGTATTAAGCCTTACACAAAATCACCATAATTTTCATAGAAATTCAGCAGCTAGAACCATTCCATCACAATTCTTCCTCTCCTTGGTTGGGATCTACTGCCATTGAGGACTATTCAAGACTTTAAAGATGAATGTATACATTTACATAAGTCATTTTATACATTTGAAATCAAACAAAATATCTACCTATGAATGATGTGTTTTGCTATTTGAAAAAAATAAATGACTAAAAAATGCAAGAAACAATAAGACTGAAAGACAAAAGCTGCTTCCTTGAACAGAAATATAATTACAAATATTTTCTATTGTAGTCCTTACCTTTTTTTATATTTTTTTTTTATTTACATGAAATGAATTCAACATAATTTTTTCTTTCTTCTTTTCAAGAGCATAATCTCATCATAAGTCAAAGAGAGGGCTAATATATTTTATGAACATAAATGAACAAAGCATCCACCTTAGTCTCAACAACAAGTAATCAAAATATTAATAAAAATGAACTCTAAATCTTGCCCTAATACTGCTTATGACATTACATTGAGGTACTCACAACCTCTAGCAAATTAATAAATATTATTTGTCTTGTCCTTTAAAAACTTTCTGCAAAATTATGACGTTAAATTAATCAAAACTCCCTTCAATAATAAGTGAAGACCCGTAACAAAATAAAATAAATAAAGGTTTACTAAAGGATCAAGTAAAAGTACCTCCAAATCATTGTTTGTGATGCACAATTGTAAATTTAATGAAGATAAAATTCTCCTTTGTAGCAATAAATGGTTATCATACTTTTAAGGAACTCATTTACTCCATTGTTATGTACAGTACATGTGATGTCAGCTTAGAGGGGCCTCATACATGCAAAATTTATGTAAAGCCTTTCTGTTTCAATCCTGCCTCTAATGTTTCATTAATTGTCATAAAAAAAATATTTTACATAAATTTATAAAATAAAGTTTATAGAATATCTGTAATTCTTTAAATTTTCACTGACAGAAAGGAAAGGATTTATACACGTGAAATCTATTGCAAACTTACAGTTTGTCTATTACCAAACAGTGCATGATTCTAGAGGCAACCCAAGACTGTTATATGCACGCACACATGCACACACACACACACACACACACACACACACACACACTATAAAGTGACAGTTTCTGCTTAGTAATTTGAGTAATTGATTATTTTTCTTACTAAAAAGCACCCATGATGACAGCTGGTTGTAACAACTCCATAGCTGACTAAAAGAAATAATAAAGGAATGATTGAAAAATTACTTAGATTGCATTCCTATAAAATTCAAAATCATGGACTTACAAATCAAGCCAATATTAAAATTTCCACCTTCTTACCAAATTCCATCAATTTTAAAGTCATCACACAGTGATCCTTCCTTTGTTTTCATTACATTAACAGTGAACACATTATTCATATTCAACCACCATTAACATTCACAATGTGCCCAGTATAAACATCACCATTAATACTCAATATGCAGTTCACTAAATTACAAACTGTTTTAAATCACTTGGCATAGTATTGCTGCAGTCTTGATTAAGTCACCAAGTACTTCTGAGGCTCTGACCAGGCAGGATAGGGTAGGGCAAAGTAGAGCAAGGTAAAGCAAGGCAAGACAAGGCAAAACACACACACACACACACACACACACACACACACACACACACACACACACAAAGCTGGGCTAGGTTCCATCTCCATCATAGGTGATTGAGGAGGAAGGACAGCAGTTTTGTCTCGTAGTGCTCATTGGAATCTAGCTGACGCAGACAGTGGCGCTCCTGAGGATATATCTGTTTAGGAGAGAGAGAGAGAGAGAGAGAGAGAGAGAGAGAGAGAGAGAGAGAGAGAGAGAGAGAGAGAGAGAGAGAGAGAGAGAGAGAGAGAGAGAGAGAGAGCATGATTAGATCTTTTACTACTTCTGTATTGACAAAAGTCAGGGGACTAATTTATTATTTTCACTACTCATCATATAGAATAAACCAAAAAAAACTTGTTTCTGCAACTTGCCCCCAAAATGTCAAATTTCTAACCAGAGTAAGGACTATGACCTTTCTTTGAATGGAGAATTACTGTTAATCTACGAGAGAGAGAGAGAGAGAGAGAGAGAGAGAGAGAGAGAGAGAGAGAGAGAGAGAGAGAGAGAGAGAGAGAGAGAGAGAGAGAGAGAGAGACTTGGAACAAGAGGAGTTGATGAGACAGAAAGCTTTCGATTCCACCCTATCTAACAGAGCTGTGTGAGTGTGAAGAGTATTCAAATTATGAAATCGGATTTACAAAAATGAAAATGGTTTACATTATTTCTTATGGGGAAGATTGTTTCAGTCCTCAAACATTTCAGTCGTTGAACACCCTTCCAAAGCAGATTATGTTCAAGTTCTGAGCTTCCCTTGTAATATATATAAATGTGAAATGCTTGACCTGCTGCCACACTGACACTGCGCTATAATGAAACTCCTCCATGCTAAATGAAGTCATGTTACATGGAACCATGCTGTAAAAAAACGCACAATAGGGGCCCCCACTGCATATATTTAAACGGTGAATATAAATTTAAGCTAACCTTGTCTCCTGATGAGTAAAATAGGTAGAACCTAAATTTCCCTCACAGGCTGAGAACCTGGGGAGTTTATAATGCACCTATAGTCAAAATTTTCTATGCTCAGGCAAGCCTCATGTCCATAAATTGCTGGATTTGGCAGGTTCAACCTGTACATGCTATACATTCAACAGAAATGTACTATCTGTACAATCCCTTGAAAGGAAGGAATGATCTTGTGAAGGTGTGTATTTACCTAGTTGTTTACCTAGTTGTATTATACAGGGTTTGAGAGAGGCTCATAGTGTCCTGTCTCCATATCTCCATATGTCCAACATTTCCTTCAATTTATGTATATTGGTTTCTGTAACAACCTCCTCCTTTAATCCATTCCAGGTGTCCACAATTCTATGTGTCCTTTAAACACCGACTTTTTTATCTTCTTTGAGTGTCCTCTCATAGGCCTAGTTTCTTCCTCTATCATCACCAGGTTTTGGTTGGCAGTCCCATTTCTTTTAATCTGTCTTCATATGTTAACTCCTTTAATTCTGGTACCATTTTTGTGGCAACTCTTTGGATCCTTTCTAATTTTCTTATATCATTTTTCACATTAGGTGACCACACCACAGTGGCATACTCTAACCTTGGACGTATCATACTGGTTAGACTTTTTTCATCATGTCCTTATCCATATAGTGGAAAGCCACCCTCATGTTGGTCAATGTTCTGTATGTTGATCCAAATATATTTATATGCCATTCTGGCCTCAGTGTATCTTGTATCACCACCGCAAGATCTTTTTCTTCCTTGGTTTTAAGTATTACCTCCTGTCCCGTCTTGTAACTCCATTTTGGCCTTCTTTTGCTTTTGTCTAGCTCCATCACATGATATTTCTTTGCATTAAGATCGAGTTTCCACCTCTTACTCCATTCATCAATCTTGTTTATATCACCTTGTAGCTCTTGACAGTCATCAGTGTTCTTAACAGCTCTCATCAGTTTGCCTTCATCTGCAAACAAATTCATATAGCTGCATATCATTTACATATATTGGGAACATTATGGGTGCTAAGACTGACCCCTGCGGTTCTCCACTTATTACATTTCTCCAACTTGAAGTTGCTTCCTTGATTACAGCTCTCATTTCTCTATCTTTCAAATAGTCTTGCATGCATTCTAATACTTTCCCTCTCAGTCCCACCATGTGTTTCAGTTTCCATAAGAGTCTTTAGTACAAAACTCTATCAAATGCTTTTTTGATATCTAGGTATGTAGACAGCATCCACCTACCCCTCTCTGTTACTGATCTCTTCAATTACTCGTGTATAGAAACTTAGTAGGTTCATCGCACAAGATTTTCCTTGCTTGAATCCAAATGACCTATTAGATATAACTCTATTATTTTCCAATTGCACAAGATTTTCCTTGCTTGAATCCAAATGACCTATTAGATATAACTCTATTATCTTCCAAATATCTCACCCATTTCGCTTTAACTAATATCTTGCAGATTTTGCTAACAACACTTGTTAGTGACACAGGTCTATAATTGAGTGGGTCAGTCTTCTTTCCTCCTTTGTAAATGGACACTATGTTGGCCCTCTTCCACTCTTGTGGTACCCTCCCCTCTCTATTGAGCTGGTAATTACATCCCAAATTGGCTGTATTAGTTGATCCTTACATTCCCTTAGTGTCCAGCCTGACACTCCATCTGGTTCCATTGCTTTTCTAACATCCAAATTTCCCATCAGTCTGCCAACATCTTGCTTTTGTACCACAACCTCCTTCAATTCCTGCTGTGTTTCTGTCATGTTTGGTTCTGTAAATGCCTCCTATTCTGTGAATACTGATTTGAAGCTCTCATTCATAATTTCACTAAGCTCTTCTGCTGTTTGGTATGTTTTACCTCCCTTTACTATCTTATCTATGGTTTTGTACGCATCATCTTTCCATTTATATACTTATAGAAAAGTTTGGGTTCATTTCCACACTTCTCTACCACATCCTTCAAAAGTTATTTCCTCCTCTCTTCTTATCCTGACATACTCATTTCTTGCTTCTTTGTATCTCTCTCTATTACTTTCATTCCTCTGCTTCTTCAGTTTCCTCCAAGTTCTATCTTTTGTCCTCTCTGCTTCTGCACACCTAGCATTGTACCATGTGTGTTTGCTACTCTTGTGGGGATTCTAACCCACAATCCGGCGCTTCATGACTCGTCCACGTCAGCAGTACCGGAGCTTCACCTGAGCGGTTCGAACATGAGGCCTCGAGTAGAAGCCCCGGTATATAAGCAGCCGGGACTGGAGCAGTCTGGGACGTCTGCAGGACTCAGTTGCCTCTCTGCCACACCACTACACTGGCAGAACTTTCGCTACTTGGTCGAGACTCCACCTCAACTACACGTCGCCCTGCGCAACCAGAGGTCTGTCAGTTACCTTCCCTGCACGTCAACCTAACGCCGCACTTCCTGGCCAGCACAACCTCGCCTACACGTCGCCCTGACGCAGCGCCCCGAAGTCTGTCAGTTACCTTCCCTGCACATCAACCTAACGCCGCACTTCCTGGTCAGCACAACCTCGCCTACACGTCGCCCCGATGCAGCTCCCCGACTAAATTCAGTTTTCTACTTGTTTGTTTTGTTATTGTTATTTTGTTTGCACAGTAAAGTCCGCACTCAATGTGGTTAATTTTGTGTCACCCTCTCTATAGTGAGACGCAACAATTGGTGACCCCGGAGTGACACAGGAACGCGCTTCACCATGGCCGAACCACGTTTGAAGCTTCCTTCATTCCACCACAACGTGGAAGATTGGCTTTTCCATGTTGATGTGTTTCTGAAAAACACTTCTGCAAGTGACAACCAAAAGTTTAATGCTTTAGTGGGTGTGCTCCCTACTGAAGTAGTGTCGCTAGTCCGTGAGACTGTCACCACACCACCTGACAAGGACAAGTTCGAAGCGCTCAAGAAGGCCTTACTGGAGTGTCACCGGAAACCGGATCACCACCACCTGCACACTCTTCAAACGATGGTACTGGGGGATACGAAGCCTTCTCTTCTCTGGCAGCAAATGCAGGTAGTAAACTCCCGATGTTCCATTCCACTTCCTAATACAGTTCTCAGATATATGCATTTACAGAAACTACCATCGGAAGTGAAGCTCAACCTCTCCTCGTTGGATCCAGGAACACCAGTTACCCAGTACGTGGCGGCAGCAGATAGGATGTGTGCGCAACTCACGTCTCGTGAGCAAATCTTCATGACTGCTCAGATGGAAAGGTCAACCCTGACAACAAAGCCGCAGGATTCTAATCTTCAACCGCTAGCAATCCAAGGTATGGCACTATACGGTAGTACCAGTCAGTTGGTCAGTCATGCAACGAGCAGTGAGCGAGTGTCACCCCAGGTGTCGAACCACTCGCTTGCTTCACCGCTTCAATTTGACAACACAGCAGAGGGACCAGGATTCCAGGCATCAGTGTCCAAGGTAACTCAACCTCTCGATACAGGCTACCTCCTCCACCGGGTAGTTCAACGGCTTGATGACTTAGAGAGGAAAGTGAATCACACACATGTTGGTTCACAGAGTGACGACAGTCGACGAGGGTACAACTTCCCTGAAGTATGCTGGTATCATGCTACAATTGGTGCCAACACCCGCCGATGCCACCCACCTTGCAAGGTTTCGGAAAACTCCACCGGCGGGAGAAGGTGAGTGTGACTTCTCCTGCCCGTGCCGAGATTGCAAGACCATTTATGTACATCACTGATTGCTCTTCTGGACGTGAGTTTCTAGTGGATACTGGGGCCTCAGTAAGTATCCTTCCTCCTACACAGGAGGACCGTTGCTTTAAACAGCCCTCTTTTGATCTTTTTGCTGCAAATGGGTCGCCTGTTGCTACCTATGGTACGACAAGACTTACTCTGGACTTGGGAATGCAGCAGACACTTCCCTGGACGTTCGTGGTGGCCGAGGTTACACAGGCTCTTCTCGGCTATGACTTTCTACAATTCTACCAACTACTCGTTGACCCATACCATGGCAACCTTCGCAACCCAGCCTCAAGATCCAGTGTCGTGGGTGCTCATGCTGGACTGTTTTCATCACAGGTAATATCTATCGCTCTCAAAAGCGAATTATCTGACATTCTTTACGAGTTTCTAGACCTTGTTAACCCACAGGCACCCCAGCCAACGAATATTACTACAAAGGTCTATCACCACATCAATACCACAGGCCCACCGGTGTACACCAGACCACGATGCCTTCCACCGGACAAATTACAGGCTGCAAAGCTTGAATTTGACACTCTCCTGAAAGAAGGGATCGTTCAACCATCTAGCAGTTGTTGGGCTTCACCTCTCCATATGGTCCTGAAAGCTTCAGCCAACGAGTGGCGCCTTTGTGGAGATTACCGTGCTCTGAATCTCCACACTATACCAGACATGTATCCGATACCTCATATACAGAATTTTCATTTAAAGTAAGACCATCTTTTTAAAACTGGACCTGGTTTGGGCGTACCATCAAATCCCTGTTCATCCAAGATGACGTTCCTAAGACTGCCATTACAACTCCATTCGGACTTTTTGAGTACCGATATATGGCTTTCGGGTTACGCAACTCAGCACAAAGTTTTCAGCGCTTTATGGATAACATTTTGGGTGATTTGGATTTTGTCACTGTATACATTGATGACATTCTTGTTGCATCTTGTGATCGTTCGGAGCATCGGTCACATCTTCGACAGTTGCTTTCCCGACTTCAGGAGCACGGCTGGAGGATTCACCCTGCCAAATGTATCTTCGGTGTACCATCCATTGACTTCCTTGGTCACAGGGTCAGTAGGGATGGTATTGCTCCACTTCCTCAAAAGGTCGATGCCATTCGTGGAGTTCGTGAGTTCTTAGGGATGGTTAACTACTACCATTGTTTCCTACCCAAGGCGGCAGACACCCTAAGACCTCTTCACGACCTCATAAAAGGTAATACCCGTTCTGCAAAGACACCTCTTTCATGGACTTCGGAGGCATCTACGGCTTTCTCCAATATCAAGAAAGACATCGCAGCGTTAACCGTCCTGGCTTATCCTCATACCGATGCAGAGACCGTCCTCATGACTGATGCTTCCTCCACGGCAGTCGGCGTGGTTCTACAACAGAGGGTTGATGGCAACATGACACCAATTGGATTCTTCTCTCAACGGCTGGATTCCACACATATGAGGTATAGTGCTTTTGACCGTGAGCTTTTGGCTATATATTTGGCTGTTCGTCACTTCAGTCACTTACTGGAAGCAAGACAATTTCATATACTTACTGACCATAAACCCATTACTTTTGCCATGAATCGTCAGCCTGATTCATATGCTCCTCGGGTTCAACGACATCTTTCCTACATCTCTGCTTTTACTACAAATATTCGTCACATTGGAGGACAGGACAACATCGTGGCCGATGCTTTATCTCGCGGTGTGTCGAACATACATTCCTTTCCTCTGCTGGCACCCCTGGACCTTCACAGAATTGCTCACTCCCAAGTCGCTGACAGTGAATTAGCAACCCTTATGAAGACACCTACAAGCCTCCGTTTACAGGCCTTCACTATTCCAGAGTCGGATGTCCAGCTGTGGTGTGACGTGTCCTGTGGCAGCCCTCACCCGTTCATTCCAGTTTCACATCGCCAAAAAGTATTCAGTCATTTCCACAGCATCAGTCATCCGGGCGTAAGGGCTACACAGCGACTTCTCTCAAGCAGGGTGGTGTGGCCAGGCATTCGAGCAGATTCTCGCCGGTGGATTCAGCAGTGCTTCTCCTGCCAAGCCGCAAAGACTCACCGACACACTAAAGCTCCTCTGGAGAGGCTGCCACTGCCGACCCGGAGGTTCGAAGCGGTGCATGTCGACATCCTAGGGCCATGGCCAACGTCCAGAGGTTATACCTACCGTCTCACCTGTATCGATCGTTTCATGCGGTGGGCGGAGGCCGTACCAATGCAAGATATGTCTGCGGAATCCATAGCCATGGCATTTCTTTCAGGATGGTTGGCTTGTTTTGGAGCTCCTCACATCGTTATCACCGACCGTGGTGCTCAGTTTGAGTCGGACCTCTGGCATCAGTTGCTTCGTTTCCTTGGCTCCTCCCGCCAACAAGCTACTGCATATCATCCTCAGTCCAACGGAATGGTAGAGCATTTTCACAGACACCTCAAGGCTGCCCTCAGGGGACAACCTCATCCATACCGTTGGGCAGAGTCCTTATCCCTCGTTCTTCTTGGGATACGCAATATTTTAAAGGATTATTTACGTTGTAGCCCGGCTGAACTTACGTATGGGGAGTTGCTTCGTCTACCAGGAGACTTCTACACGGCTTCAGACCAACGAGATAGCAAACGTAACAGCAGGCATCAGTTGGTGGAAGCTCTCCGTGTGGTTGTTTCAGGAATGAGATGTACTCCCCCTTGCTCTAGGGCAGCATGGACATCATACATCCCTCCCACGCTAGCGGATTCGGATTATGTATGGATTCGTCGCGACGCCAGGCGTTCTCCTCTTCAACGTCCTTATGATGGTCCTTTTAAGGTCGTCTGGAGGTCTAGCAAGTATTTTACTGTTCTTTGGGGGACGGGCGAGGATACAGTCTCCTTAGATCACCTTAAGCCCGCACGCCTACCACCTACACATTCATCCGCTCCACCGCCCACACCAATTGCCAGGCTCTCTTGTGCTTCTGACAATACCACCCGAGATTATCAGGCTCCTCCTATTCCAGATATTCCTACCAACTCAGGGCAGTCACCGGGAGAGATACGCATCCCAGCAGAGCCATTGGTGCAGCCTCCACTTGGGTCGGATCAGCGGCAGCCTACGATTACGTGAAGTGGACGTGTTTCCCGTCCTCCGGATAGGTACTCGCCAGGCGCCTTGATGGTTTGCAGGGATACAGACACCAGACTCCCTAACGTATTGTGGGGATTCTAACCCACAATCCGGCGCTTCATGACTCGTCCACGTCAGCAGTACCGGAGCTTCACTTGAGCGGTTTGAATCCGGCGCTTCATGACTCGTCCACGTCAGCCGTACCGGAGCTTCACCTGAGCGGCTCGAACATGAGGCCTCGAGTAGAAGCCCCAGTATATAAGCAGCCGGGACTGGAGCTGGAGACAGAACGGTACTTGCAGTATGGGACGTCTGCAGGACTCAATCGCCTCTCTGCCACACCACTACACTGGCAGAACTTTCGTTACTTGGTCGAGACTCCACCTCAACTACACGTCGCCCAGCGCAACTCCCAGAGGTCTGTCAGTTACCTTCCCTGCATGTCAACCTAACGCCGCACTTCCTGGCCAGCACACCTACACGTCATCCCGACGCAGCACCCCGAGGTCTGTCAGTTACCTTCCCTGCACGTCAACCTAACGCCGCACTTCCTGGTCAGCACAACCTCGCCTACACGTCGCCTCGACGCAGCTCCCCGACTAAATTAAATTTTCTACTTGTTTGTTTTGTTATTGTTATTTTGTTTGCACAGTAAAGTCCGCACTCAATGTGGTTAATTTTGTGTCACCCTCTCTATAGTGAGATGCAACACTCTTTATTTTGTATTTAGGTATATATCTTTTCACACCTTTTTTATACTTCCTCAGTAATATTTTTTATTTCTCCTGTGCTGTTTTACCACTCATGATCCCTCTCCAGTTTGTACTTTCAAAAAATTTCCTTGTCTTTAAAGTTAGCTCTTGCATGATTTAATTTTCCATTTTTGTAATCTTCTCTTCTTACCAATGCCCATTCTTGGAATTCCATTTTCATCAAGATATGATTACTTTTACCCACTGGGCTCAAGCACTTAATGATGGATCGGAGTTCGTTTTTTTTTATTTATTTTTTTTTTTTTTATTATTTTTTTTTTTTTATGAATACCAGGTTTTTCTACTCTTCTATGCCTTGTGAGTTCCTGCACCCATTGATCCAGTGTATTTTCCATAGCTAATGGCAACATACCTTCACTCCACGTTCCTTCATTTCCACTCCCTTTCATTTTTTTCCAGTTCACACCTTTGCAATCAAAGTCTCCCACTAGTTGTATCTTCTTGTCCCCCCTTATCATGTCATCCAAACATTTTAACACCTCCTTCTGCATTAATTTATGTTCTTCTAACTTCCGTGTGTTTCTTTATGGTGGCACATATGTTACTATAATTTTCCTCCTTTTTCTTCCATTAGCTTGAATTGTTATACCAATGATCTCTGCCATGCCATCACCATATTGCACTGCCTCCACAAAGATATCCTCTTGCACCATTATTATTACCCTTCCTTCTCCTTTTCCTTTTTTATCTCTCCTGCAAATTTTGTATCCCTAATTTTGGAAATTTATGTGGATTTCTTCCTTTAATTTTGTCTCTGCCATGCAGAGCACATCTGGTTTTTTAATACTTCAATTATTTCTAGCATGCTAGATAGTAGCCCATCCACATTTGTATATGCTACTTTTAATTTGCTGATCTTTTCATCACTTGTGCCTCCTGCTGCTGCTGTTGTGGTTCCTCTACTTCCTCTTCCTTCTCCCAAATAAACCATCTCCTCAGCCTCATATCTAGCACCCGCCAATAAAATTTCTTCTTCTCGGTCTCTGTCCTCTTAAGTTTTTTCTTTAGTCTTTTGTCTTAACTTTTTTCCCTCTGTCTTTCTTCCAAATTCATGTCTCTCTTTATCCAGACATCTTTGTACTCTGCATTTTGAGCTAATCTACCAGCTCTTGCTGTTATTTCTTCTACTGCTAATTGTGATCTCATTCTTACTTTTAGTGGTCTTGTATTGCCTTCACTATATTTTCCTATTGTGTGTGTTTCTTCAACCTCCTGGTGTAAATTTTGTATGTCATCTTGAACCTTTTAATTACTTTCTTTACTAATTCGCTCTCCTCTCTTTTCCTCCTGCATTTATTTGGATTTTTCCTTTCCTGCAATCCATATGTCACCATACATTTCTTTCTGTCCACTGTGTCTCTCACTAAGTCTTCCTCCTCCTTAATTATCTGTATTACTGTGTCTTTTGTTTCATCTTGAATTTGTTTCTTTATCACTTCACCAAAACTTATATTTTCTTCCTCCCTTTCTTTTTCCCATATGTTCTTCAATTCTTTCAACTTGGTTTCACTGAACACTTAATCAATCTTCTCGGAGTCATCCTTTACTTTTTCCTTTAGGTCTTCAAGTTCTAGCTCATATGTACCACATTTTTCTTTTAGATCATTTTCTATTTTTATGTTCTCTAGTTCCTCTTTCAACTCATTATCATCTTCCATGGTATGCTCATATTCTTGAAATTTAGTTTTCATTTCTTTGTTTTCTCAAGAGCATCACACTTGCCCATGATGCCTTCTAATTCTTCCTTCATGAACCTCATCTTCCTTTCCAAATTCACCAGTCTCCTCATTGTACCTCTGCTCTTCTTTTCAAATCCTGAGAAATCTGCCATTTCACTCGTGCCATCAATTCTCCACAGTTCTAGTGGAGTCTTCAACACATTTGGTCTGTTTATGCTACTTCGGCTCACTTTCCATGTCAGTTTTTAGGTAAATACAACCAGGTAAATACACACACACACATTTGAAGTTTCGCATTTTTTAAACAACTTGATTAGAGCATGCATATGTGCATTACATCGTAAATGCATGGACTCCCTTTCCAAACAATGAGTTCCATCCTTCCTTACCCTTCCTCACCACCATCTGCGTGTACATAAAACTCGCCTTTAGAAAGATGATAACCAAATATTGTTCAATTTGTTTTTTCTGCTGACATTTTGTGTATTGTTTTACTTTCTATGCCTCATTTATTGATTAACCATGCAATTTTATATAGAAAATAGCATAAAGAAAATTAATAAGTAAGCATCTGGGGGTGTGGAACAGAATAAAATTATTTAGATTATTTCTTATAGAGAAAGTTGTTTCGGACTTTGAACATTTCGTCATTGGAACAGCCTTCCAGAATGGATTGTGTTTGAGGTCCGAGATTTCACAGTACATGTAAAAAAAAAAAAAAGCCAACAATGTAAATTTTTAAAAAGTATCCAACGGTCATGTTAGAAATCTGATGTTTTGTCAACAGTAGTAGTAGTAGTAGTAATGATAAGGATGATGATGGTGATAATAATAATAATAATGAAAATAATAATGATCATTATTATATTGATGATAATAATAATAATAATAATAATAATAATAATAATAATAATAATAACAACAACAATAATAATAACAATAATAATAATTATAGCAAACATACCAATGTTTAAAAAAAGACTATGCCAACTGATATGCAGACACACAAATGCTAATGTTTGCTAATGCTATAGATACATAATGGAAATAATCCAAAGCACACAATGGTCTCATAAATTAATATCTGTGAATATTATTATTTTTAACATAAACACCTAAACAACAATTGTATAAATCCTGTAAACATTACTAGAAAGATAGTTGGATGCTAAATCAGACTTATACTTGTAAAGCTTTTTATTATATGTAGGATCATAAATTTTGTATCTAGGTACAGTAATGAACAGAAGCTGTGATGCCTATATACCATATTTGAATATGATGAGGGGTTCCATGACTTCAGAGGGTTATATTAGATGATTACAATTACCTAGATGTATATAAAAAATAAAAATCTTTATGACAAACTGAAATATCTGAAATATAATATAAAATCCAAATTTTTACATAAATGTGTATTAGTGGAAAAAACAAATACATTCCAAAGATAGAAACGTCATAGTACCTGCAGCTGGTACGGTTTCCCAGCTTTGATGAGGGCTTGAATCAGTTGGTTGGTGTGAGAAAAGTGCACATTTTCATCTATCATTCCCTGAACAATGAGAAGACGGTTCTCCCTGCAAGTAATTGTTCAGAATGTTAGACACTTCAAAATTTACAACTAAGGCCTCTAAGTGTAATATAGATTAACTATCAATAATGTGGCACCAATTTCAAATAACCCAGGTTGTCACACCAACCTGTCACCACTACTGTTTGTTGGTGCTACAAAATTTGCTGCATAATAAGGTGGCATCACTCCTAAACATAGAGAAGCCATTATATTTGTTTTTTTCTATCTATTATAAAATCCATTCAATTGTAGCTCCAGCCATGATTCCCGAGAAGAAAAAAAATGCTTCTCAAGTTGAACTTCTGGAAAGCAGTGTGTCTATTAAAAGCTCGTATCAAATTCACTTCACAATATTCAAACTGATGTCACTGAAGAATCCAATAAGATGCCTGCCATGCATGCCAAATCAGTTTGCTACCTGCCACCATCCAGTCAACACACTTTTTCCAGCTACTATCTGCCTCCAGCCTTATGGTTTACCTCCCTCTCCATTTACAAGCTTCTCTAAGGTCTTCATCTGGTAAGCTATCACCTTTACTCTTCTGAT
This sequence comes from Callinectes sapidus, assembly GCA_020233015.1. Taxonomy (NCBI): domain Eukaryota; kingdom Metazoa; phylum Arthropoda; class Malacostraca; order Decapoda; family Portunidae; genus Callinectes; species Callinectes sapidus. Next base: position 3,731,904 of record CM035177.1, on the reverse strand, counting down.
ACTATTACTGAGCATTATTGGTAGCAAAATATTGATCCAAAGATCATTGTTTTTGTTTTTCTTAGTCCATTACATGACTCGGAGTTATGGTTTGGTTGCAGGGTCATTGTTTGCTTAGGCTGATGGACCAAGACAAACCCTGGAAACAGAGATGTTTGTCCTCATCATTGACTGACAAGCAGCCCAGTTGTGAAAAGTACAATTAGTAGTAGATGATAAAAAGACAAACAAAAGGAAGCTGGGGAGGCCTTTCTTTCACCACAACAGGACATCTGGATCAAGGTTGAACCACTACAGCTAGGCTTCTGGGAAGCCTTCTACCCTCAGCAGTCAAAGTCAAGGGCCAAATCTAGGTCTTTATAGGCCAGAAGTCACTACAGGGGAAGGGGCATGGCTGTACAAAACTCATCAGTAGGCATCCTTCCCCAGAGTACCTCTCCCCTCTTTCTGTTAAACACCCAGACAATTTTGTTGGTGGTAAGTTTTGAATTACACAGTTTATTGGCTCCTTGACAGGGCAAGCTCCTCTCTTCACAAATTACAAATGTTTACAGACATGGTGTGGTGAGTCAGAGCTAGTGTTGGCACCATGTTTACAATGGCGCACCATTGTAAACATGACACCAATGCCATCTCCGACCATATCACTTAACAAACAGAGGAGCTTACCCTGTCAAGGAGCAAATAAATTGTGTAGCTTCCTATTTGGATATGCATAAAAGTGTGTGTGTGTTGTTCAGTTTACATTGTTTTTGTTTCCCATGACCTCTTAAAGAACACATTTCACGTAAATAAAGAGGTACCTGTATTAAGTCAAAATTTTGCATTTGAGTATTTAAAAGTTCAACTTTTGAAACGTTTGAGAATTGAGTCTCCACTGTATACAGGTATCTCTCATTTTACGCTTGTTCATTTTACGTGTTTTCGAATTTATGCTGGGTCGAAAATACCCCCTCCAAAAAAAAATATATATATATATATATAATTTGTATTTTTTTCACTTATCTGAAGTTCAGCTTGAAGACCTTAAGGGAAACGTGAAGGATGATTTAGAAAAAAAATGATAAAATTTGTACTGACTCCCAGCTGACAGAACTGAAGAATGTATGGAAGAAAGAAAAGAAGAAAAGATTACTTTTGCCGAGATAGTACAGAAACAAGTAGAGGACAAGATAAAGGACACTCTCATACACTTATTAGTGACACAGGTCTATAAATGAGTGGGTCTATCTTCTTTCCGCCTTTGTAAATGGGCACTACGTTGGCCCTCTTCCATTCTTGTGGTACCTTTCCCTCCTCAAATGAGCTGGTAATCAATTCCCAAATTGGCAGTATTATTTGATCCTTACATTCCCTTAGCATCCAGCCTGACATGCCATCTGGTCCCATTGCTTTTCTTACATCCAAATTTCCCATCAGTCGGCCAACATCTTGCTTTTGTACCACAACCTCCTTGAATCTCTCCTGTGCCTCTGTCAGGTTTGGTTCTGTAAATGCCTCCTCTTCTGTAAATACTGATTTGAAGCTCTCATTCATAATTTCACTAAGCTCTTGTGCTGTTTGGTAAGTTTTATCTCATTTTACTATTTTCTCTATGGTTTTCTTAGACTTCCTCTTTCCATTTATATACTTATAGAAAAATCTGGGTTCATTTTCACACTTCTCTACCACATCCTTTTCAAAAAGCTATTTTTTCCTCTCTTCTTATCCTGACATTTATTTCTTGCTTCTTTGTATCTCTCTCTATTTCTTTCATTCCTCTGCATCTTCAGTTTCCTCCAAGTTCTGTCCTTTACCTCCTTTGCTTCCGCACATCTAGCATTGTACCATGTGTGTTTGATACTCCTTATTTTGTATTTGGGAACATATCTTTCTACACCTCCATTGTGTTTCCTGAAAGTTAGCCCTTGCATAATTTAACCCTCCATTTTTATAATCCTCTTCTCTTCCTACCAAATCCCATTCCTGTAATTCCATTTCAGTCATGACATGATCACTTTTCCCCATTGGGCTTCGGCACTTAAGGATGAGACGGTGTTTTTTTTTTTTTTTTTTTTGTGAATACCAGGTCTAGCATTGATGGTTCTTCTTCTCCCCTAAGTCTAGTGAGTTCCTCCATTCATTGATCCAGTGTGTTTTCCATAGCTAATTGCAACATATCTTCACTCCATGATCATACATTTTCACCCCCTTCCATTTCTTTCCAGTTCACACCTTTGCAGTTGAAGTCTCCCACTAGTAGTGCCTTCATGTCCTTCCTTATCATGTCATCCAGGCATTTTAACACCTCCTCCTGCATTAATTTATGTTCTTCTAACTTCCACATATTAGTTTTTGGTACCACATGTGTTACTATAATTTTCCTTCTTTCTCTTTCATTAATTCTAATTGTTATGCCAATGACTTCTGTCTTGCCATCACCATATTGTACTACTTCTACAAAGATGTCTTCTTGCACCATTATTAGTACCCCTCCTCCTCCATTTCCTATTCTATCTGCCCTCTAAATTCTGTATTCCTCTTGCTGGAAATTTATTTGGATTTCGTCCTTTAATTTTGTCTCCAACATGCAGAATATATCTGGTTTTTTAATACATACTTAAATAATCCTTTATTTCTAACATACTGGATATTATCCCATCCACATTTGTATATGCTACTTTTAATTTGTTGCTCTTTCTATCACTCATACCTCCTGCTACTGCTGTTGTGGTTCCCCTACTCCCTCTTCCTTCTCCCAGGTAAACCACTTCCTCAGCCTCATGTCTAACACCCTCCAGTGAAAAGTCTTTTCCACACAAAAGACTCGTATGGAAACTGAAACACATAGCTGGACTGTGAGGGAAAGTATTAGAATGTATGCAAGATTATTTGGAAGATAGAGAAATGAGAACAGTAAGGAAGGAGGGAAGGAGGGAAGGAAGGAAGTAACTTCAAGTTGGAGGAATGTAACAAGTGGCGTACCACAGGGGTTAGTCCTAGCACCCATAACGTTCCAAATATATGTAAATGATATGCAGTGTGGTGTGACCAGCTATATGATTCTGCTCGCATATGACACCAAATTGATGAGAGTTGTTAAAAACACTGATAACTGTCAAGAGCTCCAAGGTGACATAGACAAGGTCAATGAATGGAGTAGGAAGTGGAGTGATGGAGATAAGGAGGAACAAAAGAAGGCCAAAATGGAGCTATAAGATGGGACATGAGGTAATATTTAAGACCAAGGAAGAAAAAGATCTAGTAGTGATACAAGATATGCTGAGCCCAGAACGGCACATAAATCAACTATTTGGATCATCATACAGATTATTATCCAATACTAGGGTGGCTTTCCACTACATGGATAAGGAGGATATGATGAAAAATTCTAACCAGTATGATAAGTCTGAGGTTGGACTGAGCCGCTGTGGTGTGGTCACCTAATGCAAATGAGGATATAAGGAAGTTAGAAAGGATCCAAAGAGTTGCCACAAAAATGGTACCAGAACTAAGGGAGCCAACATGTGAAGACAAACTAAAAGAAATGGGGCTGCCAATGCAGCAAGATAGAAGAGAGAGAAGAGATCTAATAACACTATATAAAATAGTAAATGGCATTGAAAAGCTGGACAAGCAAAACCTGGTGATGATGAAGGAGGAAACCAGACAGATGAGAGGGCATTCAAGGAAGATAAAAAAAAGAGTCGGTGTCTAAAGGACACAAAAAGTACAGTTTTCCACATAGAATTGTGGACACCTGGAACATTTTGAAAGAGGAGGTTGTTACAGCAACCAATATACATAAATTCAAGGAAATGTTGGATATATGAAGATATGGAGACAGGACACTATGAGCCCCGCTCGAACCCTGTATAATACACTAGGTAAATACAACTAGGTAAAAAATACACACACACATGGAATTAGAGAGATTTAGATAGGATGTATGAATGGAGTGTCAAATGGAAACTGGAGTTTAATGCTCAGAAGTGCCATGTATTGGAGATGGGGAAGAGTAAGAGGAGACCCTCATGGACCTCTAAAATGGGAGAAGCAGTTTTTGCAAAATGAAGGGAAGAAAAGGATCTGAGGGTATTGATCCAGGATAATTTGTCACCGGACAGACACATAAAACAGATATACAGGATGTTGTCCAATGTTAGAGTGGCTTTTCACTACATAGACAAGGAAATGATGAATAAAATAGTGACCTGCATGGTGTGGTCTAGGTTAGAATATGCAGCTGCAGTATGGTCTCCACATATGAAAAAAGACATTAGGAAATTGGAGAGGATCCAGAGGACAGCCACAAAAATGGTGCCAGAGTTGAGAGACTTAGAATATGAAGACAGATTGAAGGAAATGGGGTTATTAATGCTGCAAGATAGAAGAGAAAGAGGGGATCTCATAGCGATGTTTAAAATAGTTAAAGGAAAAGAATTGATAGAAAGAACAGATGAAACAAGACATACAAGAGGACATTCAAGAAAGATTGGAAAAAGTCAATGCTTGGGGAATGTCAAAAAGTTCAGCATTCCTCACAGAACAGTGGATGTATGGAATGGATTGGTTGAAGAGATTGTTGATGCTGACAGTATGCATACATTCAAGATAAAGCTGGATAAATTTAGATATGGAGACAGGATATGAGCACTCCTTGAACCCTGTAGATACAACTAGGTAAATAAACACACCCACATGTTTGTTTGTGTGTGTGTCTATATATATATATATATATATATATATATATATATATATATATATATATATATATATATATATGTATACAGGGTTTCCCATGAGTTAAGGTACATACTTTAGGATTTAATAGTGTAAGTAATTCTAAGTCGAAAATACTCTATACACATATGCTGTGTTTTGCTTTGTTTTGCTAGAAATTAATGTAGAAATTTTGTGTTGCAGGTACCGCTCGCCTTGGTGGGTGTCCGGCACCTTCCCTCCCTCCCCAGCGTGCTGTGTACTCAATGGTGTTACGTGTTGTAAACTACTTTTTTCCTTGTAAAATAGAAGCCACTCAAATCCTTCCAATAAACAGGTAGTAAACAGGTAACAAACCACAGATTAAAGTTTTGCATGTGTTAGTCAAGAAATTGTGGTTTTCTAACACACACACACACACACACTGTTTGTGTGTGTGTTCTTACCTAATTGTATTGTTACAGGAATGAGTCAAGCTCGTAATGTCCCGTCTTTTAATACTGTTTCATCATATTTATCTTTAAATTTGTGAATACTGTTGGTACACACTACTTCTTCTAGCAATGTATTCCACTGATCTATTGCTCTGTGTGGAAAACTAAACTTTCTCACGTCTTTCTTTAAACTTTTCTTATATAATTTTTTGCTGTGTCCTCTTGAAGCTGATTGTTTAGGTATTATGTACTCCGTACTATCAATTTTCTCTTTTCCTTCAACACATTTATATAGCATGATCATATTGCCTCTTTTTCTTCTCTTCTCTAAAGTTGGTAAATTTAACTTGTTCAGCCTCTCTTCATAATTAAGGTCTCTCAGGCTGGGAACCCATCTTGTTGCTGCTCTTTGTACTTTTTCAATCTTTTTGACATGTTTTTTCAAGTGTGGGTTCCATACTACTGCTGCATATTCAAGTGTTGGTCTTATGAATGATGTAATTATTTTCTTAACCATTTCCTCATCTATATATGCAAAGGCCACTCTCATATTTGCTAACAGGTTGTATGTGTTTCTTACTTTATCATTTATGTGGTCTTCTGGTGAAAGTTTGTTGTTAATTATTACTCCTAAGTCTTTCTCCTTGTTCGATTCCTGTAAAGTGTTACTACCCAATAGGTATTCCCAGTCTGGCCTCTTTGCACTCTTTCCAAATTTCATTACATGACATTTTTCTGCATTAAATTCCATCTGCCATTTATGACTCCAGTCATATAATTTTCTTAGGTCTTTTTGTAATTCCCTGCATGAATCCTCATTTTTATTGTTTTCTGTATTTTGGCATCATCGGCAAACATATTCAGGTAGCTCTCAGTGCTAATGTTATCATTTATATAATTTATATACACCAGAAACATGATTGGTGCTAGTACGGAACCTTGTGGAACACCACTTGTCACCTCTCGCCAAGATGAGTATTTCTCTCTTAGTATTGTTCTCATTTCCCTTTCTTTTAAGAAATCTTGCATCCATTTCAGAAGGTGCCCCTGGATACCTCCTATGTATTCAAGTTTCCATATTAATCTTTTATGAGGAACTCTGTCAAAAGCTTTCTTGAAGTCTAGGTATATACTGTCTACCCAACCATCTCCTTCTTGCATTGTTTCTGCCACTCTGTCATAGTAACTTAAGAGATTTGTTACACATGATTTTCCTTTTCTAAAACCATATTGCCTTTCTGATAGTATTTCAAGTGTTCAACTCATTTCTTCCTTATTAACTTCTCTAGTATTTTGCATACAACACTAGTAAGTGAAACTGGTCTGTAGTTCAATGGGCATTGTCTATCGCCTTTTTTATACAACGGGACAATGTTAGCCTTTTTCCATATTTCTGGTAGTTTACCATTACTTACTGATTTTTGAAATATTATTTGCAATGGTTTGCTTAATTCTTCTGCACATTCTTTTAACACCCAGTTTGAAATTTCATCTGGTCCAGTTGCTTTCCACTTATCTAAGTTTTTCATTTCCTCTTTAATTTCTCTCTTAGTAATTGAAATATTTCCCAATTTATGTGGTGTTGCTTGTATAGTTTCATCTCCGTCAAAAGGCCGTTCTTTGGTGAATACTGATTGGAAATTATTATTCAAGACTTCACAAATTTCCTCCTCCTTAATATAATTTTTTCCTCTATCCATTATGCTCTGAATTTTGTCTTTGACTCTATTTTTGCTTTTAATGTAACTATAGAAGAGCTTAGGCTGGTCCTTGTGTGTGTGTGTGTGTGTGGTATAGTGTAGTGGGTATCATGCTCGGCTCACAACCAAGAGGGCCCAGGTTGGAGTTCCTGGCGCGGTGAGGGAACTTCGCAGTAAGTAGGTGGGGGATTTCACTTAAGGGGTTTTGGCTTCGCTATCCCAGTGCATAGTGTGTGATGTGGTTTCAGCCCTAGTCCTCTGAGCTTGCTCCGTAGAGGAAAGACTGGCTGGGTGACCAGCAGCTGACTGCGACAATGAATATACACACACACTAGAATTTAATGCAAAGAAGTGTCATGTGATGGAAATAGGAAAGAGTAAGACCAGACCAACATGGGAGTATAAAATGGGAGAGGAAGTGATAATGAAGAGCAGGGAAGAGAAGGACTTGGGAGTGATTGTACAGGATTCCCTGACCCCAGAACGACATATAAATGGGATATGTGGCTCCACACACAGAATCTTAATGAATATCAGGGTGGCATTCCATTATATGGATAAAGATATGATGAAAAAAATTATAGCCACTATGATACGTCCCAGGTTAGAGTATGCAGCAGTCGTGTGGTATAAAATAGTGAACCGCATCGACAAGATTGACAAACAGGATCTGGTGGTACTAAAGGAAGATGATGGTGGAAGGATGAGAGGGCATTCAAAGAGGATCAGAAAAAGACAATGTTTGAGAGACATTAAAAAGTACAGCTTTCCGCATAGAACTGTGGATGTTTGGAATGGATTAAGTGAAGAGATTGTTACAGCAGCAAGTGTGCAGAAATTTAAGGAAATGTTGGATATATATAGATATGGAGACAAGACAATACGAGCCCTGCTCGAGCCCTGTATAATACAACTAGGTAAATACAATTAGATAAATACACACACACACACACACACACACACACACACACACACACACACACACACACACACACACACACACTCCTTAGAGAAGAACAAAGACAGTTTAAGAAAGACATAATTGATAGGTGTAAGAATGAACCCAAACTCATCTATAGATTTGTGAATGGAAAATTGAAAAGAAAAAACAGATTAGATAAAATAAGGGTGGATGGAGTGATTTATGAAGACCTGAAAGCAATGGCAGATGTGATGAATAGGAGCTTCATTGAGGTTTTTATGAGAGAAAAGGAATTTGTGAGACCACGGGATGTGCAAGATCAAGGGAAAATGGAAGACTTTCAAGTGACTATAGAGTAAATAAATAATATACTCAAAAGATTAGACAAGAGAAAAGCTATGGGACTGGATGGAGTGTCACGGTGGATACTGAAAGTGTGTAGAAATGAACTTAAGGATAAATTACACAGCATAATATGTATCTCCATAAATCATGAACAGTTCCACAAGACTGGAAAAGGGTGGACATTGTTCTATTCAAGGAAGGAAATGCTCAAAATCCATCAAAATACAGACCAGCGTCATTGACAAGCATGGTTGCTAAGAGTTGTAAAAGGATAATAAAGCACAAATGGACCAAATTTCTGGAAGATAATAGAATCCTCACGAACTTTCAGTTTGGGTTTAGAAAGGGCGGATCTTGTACAACTAACTTATTATGGTATGCTATTATTCAAGAGTGATCGACACAATACAGGAAAGGGATGGTTGGATAGACAGCATTGATCTAGATCTAAAGAAAGCTTTTGATAAGGTACCACACAATAGACTCCTATGGATACTGTAAAAAAATTGGAGGTATTAACGGAAAGTTGATGGAATGGATGAAGAATTTTTTGGAAAACTGAGAAATGTGAACTGTAATAACGGACCAGCCATCAATCTGGAGCCCAGTTTTGAGTGGGATCCCACAAGGATCAGTGTTAGCACCAATTATGTTTGCAGTTTATATTAATGATATGGTAGATAATGTAACCAGTTATGTGAGTCTTTTTGCTGATGATGCTAAATTTATGAGAAAAGTGAAGGATGTGGAGGACTGTGAAGAACTGCAGAGAGACCTAGAAAAGGTATGTGAATGGAGTAGCCAATAGCAAATGGAATTTGATTTTGGGAAGTGCAGAAAGATGGAGTTTGGAAAAAGCAGCAGAAGATGCACCTATAACTATAAAATGGAAAATGAAATTATAAATAAGACAAGAGAAGAAGAAGACTTGGGAGTACTATTTAGAGGATTTATCACCAGAACATCGTTTTAATAAGATTGTAAATGAAACGCTCAACCTATTAAGAAACATAACAACATCATTTACATATTTAGATAAAGAAATGATGAGGAAGATAATTACATCTATGATAAGACCCAGGCTGGAATATGCAGCAGCGATCTAGTCACCTCATGAGACGAAACATATAAGAAAACTGGAACGTGTGCAGAGTGGCAACCAAGATGATACCAGAAATACAAGATTTGCCTTATGAGTAGACTAGCTAGGATGGTGCTAGGATGCAGCTCACAACATTTGAAAAGAGAAGAGAGAGAGAGGAGACATGATTATACTCTTCAGATTGCTGAATGGAATGGAAAATATAGATAGAAGAGACTTATACGAAATGAATGAGAGAGTCATTGAAGAAAATTAAAAGCAGCCACCTGCAGAAGAGACATCAAAAAGTATAGTTTCCCACACAGAAGCATTGAGGCATGGAATGGTTTGGAAGAGGAGTTGGTGTGTGCCAGAAATATTCACAATTCTAAGGAAAAGTTGAATAAATATAGTTATGGAGACGGGACAGTATGAGCTTAGCTCCCCTCCCGAATGTCATAACTAGGTAAATACACACCTGTGGAGAATAGTTATGGTTGGAAAGTAGCTTGGTGCCCGTGGCCATTTTAATGCTCCACCATTGACACACACACACACACACACACACACACACACACACACACACAGGTTCAGATTTTAGAGAACACAACATAATTTAAAATATTGAATGATTTAAAGAGATTTACAAGGTGATGGTGATACCAACAGACTGGGGTTAACAGCCAGGAGATAGCTGTCGTGAAGCTGGTGAATTGCCTTGTAGTACCTCTTTTTAGAGAGAAACACTTGAAATCACTGTATTGTAGTGTTACCTGTAAAATTTCTTGACTAACACATGCAAAACTTTTATCTGTGGTTTGCTACTTGTTTACAGGAAGGATTCGAGTGGCATCTATTTTACCGTGAAAAAAAAATAGTTAACAATGCGTGACACACTTGAGGACACTAGGCTTTCATATTGAAAATATTCCCTTGGTATTTTCAACATGAGTGATTTTTACCCGCTCTACCAAATGGAAACCAAATCAGCTCCCCATATGCTAAAGGTTAAGTCTCTATTAATTTCATCATGTTTATTATGTAAGTTTAATTCTCGTCAGCTGATTTCACTCCTCCACTCCTCCGCCACCATCTTACGCCTCTGCCGTGTGAGTTAACCTATGTACATTTTTTAACACTTGATATTTACATTATTTGTTTATTTATTTACATTATCTGTATTTATAATATTTATTTCAATGACAAATACCATTTATCACTGTTTTTCTTATTAATGTTAACTTTCTTTCCATGTACATTGGTATTACTAAACTTTAATTTGCATGTTTTTCTTGTGTTGGAATGCATTATTCAGTTTTACATGTATTTAAATAGGAAATCCTATTTCACGATACAAGCTCAGTTGTGGAACGAATAAAACTTGTATGCAGAGGTATGACTATATATATATATATATATATATATATATACAGTCGGCACTGTTGGTATTGGCGCGGCATGTTTTTTTCCCAGTAGCACTCAAAAAAGTAATAAACAAAAATATTTATGAGTTACTTATCAGCCTCTAGTACTTTGTGGGGAGTCCTTTCCTCTTTAGGCAGCTCTCCAGGTGTCGAGGAACGGATTCAGCAAGTCTTTGGAGCATGGAAGGTTCCAAGTTGTCCCAGATGTACTGAATCTCCTTCACAAGCTGGGACACAGTTGAGGTGTTACGCCCTCGTAGCTGTCGCTTTATGAGTCCCCAAAGATTTTCAATTGGGTTAAAGTCTGGACTATTACCAGGCCAGTCCTTTATGTAGTCCACTCCCACAAACTCAAACCATTCCTTGATTAATTTGGCCGTGTGTGCAGGGGCACCATCCTGCATGAACACTTCACTCTTGCACGCATCAAAGCAGTCCTCCAGATGGTCACACAACAGCTCCAAATAGCGTTTCTTATTAACTGTAATGTTTTTAGGCAACACCACAAGTTTACCCTTGCCTTGATACCCGAAGGCACCCCATATCATGACACTATCAGGGTACTTTACTGTCCCCTGCGTGTACTTAGGGTGGTACGGATCTGCGCCTGGTCGCAGCCTCACCTTACCTCCTCGGTTCCCAGTGACATTAAATGTAGCTTCGTCACTCCACAATACACTCTTCCACTTCTCATTGTCCCACTTCAGGTACTTCTTACAAAACTGCACACGTTTTTGCCTCTGTTTCTCCGTGAGAATGGGTTTACGTCGTGGTGCCCGATGCTCATAGCAGAGGTCGTCCTTGAGGCGGCGTTGGACTGTTCTGACAGACACCTGTTGTAGGAGTTTTGGGTTCTTTTCTTTCAGTTCTTTAGCTGTGATTCTAGGTTCAGCTTCCACCTGTCGCTGAAGCACCTTAAGAGTCCTCTTAGACACCTTCCTCTGTTTCCCAGCCCTCTTGACCTGGAGTGGTGGATCATCACCTCCTGCATCTCAACATTTTTTTGTCCATCTCTGGACACTGCGTAATGCTATGCCGGTCTGGATCGAAATATCCTTGTTGGGCTTTCCTGCCACACAGAGTGATGATATAGCTGCAATTTGCTCCTTTCTCAGCTCTGGACCTCATGGCATTATCCCAAAATGCAAGAAATACCACAGGTAGAAGAAGCACGAAAACCACAAGGGTCGCGTGACAAAAAAAACATTAATGTACTCTCAATGAATCACCGCGGGCATCTGATGCCTCCTTTCTCTGTGTGGGACTTATGCTCCGCCCACTCCACCACGTGCTAGTGCGGCAATACCATTGCCGTTTTCCATAGGTGGATACAGGGGGTCCTTGATAATTCGTCACAGATATTGGCGCACGATTTTGGCGCCAAAACCAATGGCGCCGACTGTATATATATATATATATATATATATATATATATATATATATATATATATACAGTATATATATATATAGCGCCGCCACGGTGCAGTGGCTAGCGCGTCTCGCTACGAATCCGTGGGCCCGAGTTCGATCTCGGACGAGGACAGCGCGGACCTCACCCAGGTTTTCATCCTTCACTGGTCGATAAATGGGTACCTAGGGCAACCTAGGGAAGGTAAACTGTGGAAACCCGGATTTCATGCTGGCCCCATGTCCCGGGGTAAGGGACTATTCCACCACAGGCTCAAAGGCCAAGGAGACGGGAGATGAGTGCCCGCAGCTATGCGCTGATACAGCGTAAGCCCCCCACCTTACTTTTTTTGCTTATATA